>NC_051169.1:108917557-109155057 GCF_013339725.1 Rhipicephalus microplus
CGCACTCGGGTTAATGCTTGTTTTATTGTTAGATACAGATATCTGAAAGGCTATAGCTTTTTTACAATGAACTAATTCAAAGTATGTTTGATAACTCTGTATCTTCAATCGCCATTTAAGCCTCTTTATTGATGAACCTCCCTATATTTAGGCAGAATTTTTTAAAAGCTTAAGGGCAGAGCAAAATATTATTTCTGTGCCGGATCGGTCGGCAGCACCTTTTAGAACGTTCGCTACACTATTGGCGTACGGTGTGACGCAGGAAATTTCAAAAAGTGAAGCTCTTCAAGGCGTTGGCCATTCGTCCCCGCCGGATGCAGTACGTAGCCGCCTCGTTCCAAGATTTTCCGCTAGGTGATAGTTTTTGGTGAAATAAACCAATACAGATGTTAGAAAGAGGTGCGAGATGGCGGTACTTCGATTGTCACTATATGGATGGACGTATGGCCGCATGGATAGACATACAGACAAGCAGAATAAAGAGTGGACGGACGGACGGATGAACGAACAGACGGACGGACGGACGGATAGACAGACGTATGGACGAATGAACGCAAGGACGGACGGATGGATCAATGAACGGACAACTGCATGGACGAATGCAGGGGTGAACTCCAGGACAGATGCACAGATGGAAGGATGGATGAATGAGCGCACGGATGGAAGGACTGATAGACACACGGAGGGACGCATGAATGAACGCACGGAAGGACGGACGAACGAACGGTGGCATGAACGATCGCACAAATGGAGGAAGCGAACCAGAAAATTGACGGGTAAATACATTGAAAAGAGCACGGGGTGAAACCAAAAGGATTATCGGTTAAGAAGACGGTGAAGGAAGCTAGACTGATATGTGGAGAATTGCCATGATTGAGAATTGCGCAATAGAGATCAATCGAACTTTTAAGCAGGAAATTGCCAAGGAAAGCATCTATGATAATACTCAGGGTAGTTCTCTACTGCTTGAGGCCACGATTCTGAACCAAGGCATATCGGGCTAAATACGAAGGGGTAGGCACGGTATGCAGTGCGTGTGGAGAGGAAGAGTAACTGCCAAACACTTGATAATATTCTGTAAAGAGCTTCACCCTATAGTTCAGGATGAAGGCGCAGAGTTTTTCAAAGCACCGGGTTTCAGGGACAGGGAGGACAAAATAGAATTTAAGCGGGTAGAATTAACAAGAAGGAGGTTATCCGATTGGTGTCTAAATTCAAGGCACGAGTGAAAATTAAACTCTTTGCTACACAGTACGATTCCTCAACCTCCTTATTTAAAGGAAAAAGAAATAAATCTAGGTTTTGGTTCACTAAATATTAGGGCTTGGTGGTGATAGCCACCGACCAATCTAAAGGTACAGCCATATCAATCCATCCAATCCATCTACCCATCGGCTGCACACAGTGCTCTACTTTCACGTGTTTTTGGCCCGTTATCAGGCCCCGCCCATGTCTCGACAAACTTGCTATTCTTTCTAAAAGACTTCCGGGACACGCCGACACCATCCAGGTCTCGGTTCGACCCCAGGCTGGCCCTCTAGGCCCCTTCAAAAGTACGACGTGGCGCGGTGCCGCGCTAACCCTAACACGCCACGCCTGCACCTCCGTGATGCAGCGTCCCGCCCAGCACTCGACACCAACGACAACTGATGCACTGTCGGTAAGCCCAGCCTCCTCTGGTCGCACCACTGATACAGCACCGCCTCCGCTGTCAACATCTGGCTATATCACCAGCCCCGCACCAACAGCAATACAGCAACACGCAGCGTTCCTTAACAGCGCGTATGGTCCGGCCATGCGCAACGCTGGAAGCGTCTCTGCTACTTCCAGCATGATAACTATGCAAACGCCTAAGCCCGAGAGCTCTAATGCAGCGTTGGCGTTAAAATCAACCACGCCTGCTGCTGTTCCTACCATGTCTGCGCCTGGCATACCCATTGGAAATTTTGAGTGCGTCGACAAGCGGGTTTCAACGAGCATCGTTCCTCCCATCGCCGAAGTTTTTCCTTCCATCACATCAGCTGACGACTCATGGACGGAAAGGACTTCACGGCGTTACAGGTCAACAAAGACAATACGCGATCCCCTGAAGGCAGCTGGTACACCGTCAGTGCCAATCGAAAACCTGCCTCGACCGCCCGCCGTACTCCTAGCTCATCACCGTCGTAATCCAACTTCTACCTGGAAGACTAACGCCGAAACTGCCTCTGTACGGCCTGCTTGCTACCACAATTGGCTGCCGCAAATCTTTCTCCCATGACCAGTGCGGAGGTCACCCTTCAGGCCAAATCAGCTGAGAGCCTTGTGTTTCTGAAAACGCACTCGCCCCTCACTGCCCACCTCCTATTGGTTCTTACAAGCCTGAAAGTTAATGATAAGCCGATCACCATTAAGCTGTAAGCCCCCAGTCCTCCAATATCATGTCTCAGTGTCATACACAACGTCAGTGGTCACTTCACATCCTCTCAGCTCTTTCATGACCTCGAATCCTTTACTTCAGACATACTCGCTTAACGTATGATGGTCTCCACTGAATCCATCTTTATAATATTTGCTGGAACCGTCATCCCTTGCTTTGTGTATTTTAAACGCGTCTCTTTCCGATTCCATCCACATAAACCCAAGCCCCCTACTTGCACTCAGTGCCTTGCTATAGGGCACCGTGCTCATCAATGCCCTCGACACAGCGTTCCAGCCAAGTTCCACCGCTGCGCGTCTCCTCTACCAGCAGATCTCGATGCTCGCGTTGGCGCCCAACCCTGATACATCCATTTCCAAGTCCTTACCCACTCATCTCTCGACTCTTCCTGCCCCTACCTTCTAGTTAAGCAATGCGATTGTGCCAAAGCCGCTTTTCACCATCGCACAGCCATGCGCGGCGCCACTTAGTCTTTACCGTCCTCAACGTCAGCGCATGAGTTCCTTTCACCTCCCGCAACATCGCCCTGGGCTCCTACGCCGCTAAGCTGAAGGGCGCACCTCTCGTGTGCCCTTCTTCAGCAAACAAACCTTCACCGTCATTGGGTAACGAGAGCCGCTCCTTCGATCTGCGACTGGCTATGGTTAGTGCAACCGGTGTGAGCAACAGCGCGTCTCAGATGAGCTACAAAAAAATACTTTCACTGAAGCTGACACTCGTAACTACCACATCCTCTCTTACCTCTCAGCTCACGGAGCTAAATAAGCAACTCGCCACACTCACCGCCCCGACCTTCAGCTTCCTTGTAACCAAATTGGCTGACGTGGTCAAAACCACCACCACTGCGCATCACAATCGTTTGGTCTAGCTGGAAAATTCAATTGGTGGATATGTCGGGTTTAACCCCTACTGAAATTTTTGGGTTGATGGATGCTGGCATCGTTGGTAGATATGGTGCAAATATTAGTGGATATGGTGGAAACTGTAATGGGCATAATGGCTGATGACAGCGAAAGTGGAAAAATTAATGGCAGATGGTTGTGGTGGTAGCGAGTCAATGGTGGTGATGGTTGAAAATGCCGGCTGATGACAACTAGATTGCAAAAAAATAGGGGCAGATGGTAGTGGTGGTGGCGAGCCAATGGTGGTGATGGTGAAAAAAGCTGGCTCATGGTGGCGAGGTAAAACGTGTTTGGTGGAAGGCTTGGTGAGCAAGGTTGGTGACGGTGACATGATGGAAGCTTGGTGGATGTTGGTGACATAAGGAAAATCTTAAGACAGGATGTAAAATCACTTATTTATTGTGTTTCATTCTTAAATGTGCAGATATGTATGTTTACGGTCAAAAGAAAGCAACACTGGTCATCACGCTTTTTAGTACGTTTGTTTTAGATGCGGAGCATCTTATACTCGCGCCTTGTAGTGCGCCGTCCGCACCGCTTCTCGAACATTTGACAGCTGACGCGCGCGCATGCGCCGTCGCGCCGTCGCCCACTCTTCCACCATCTGTGCATCCCTTCCTCCTCTACACACCGCGCGCGCTTCACTCCTCCACCATCTGTGCACCCTTCCTCCTCTACACACCGCGTTCGACATCTACAATTCTCCTGATTCTCCAGTGGACGCGCATGTGGCGTCGCGCTTCGAGAACATTCAACAGCTGACAGTGCATGCGCCGTCGTGCTGTATATATACTCAAGGTCGGCGCTCGCTCGCTCAGTTGCCGCTCGTCGGTTGGTTTGTACGGCGCGTCGACGTCCAAGGTCGCGGTGAAATGAATTCCAACGAATCCACAAACACAATGATCGACGTCCCTTCGACCAGCGCCACCCTTTCGCATACGTGTGTACGTGTTCACTCATTTAACACCCCCTCCTACAACCACGTTAACCAATTTAGCCATCGACCCAAGTAAGTCGCAATTTAACACCCCATTTCACAACCACGTTAACCAATTTAGCCATCGACCCAAGTAAGTCGCACTTTAACACCCCGTTAACCAATTATATGGTCCGCATCCTCCTCAGTGTTCCCCCGAAGGAAGCTGCGGGCAATTTTTTTTATTCCTGTGGTCTCAACAACGCTTCAAGTTTTGTAGAGCATGGAATGTGCCGCCGGGCATATGCTTTCATTTCGCGCACGCACTTATATTACTTTGACATCCACGATGTGTTTCTTTGTTAGGTTGTTTAGAAGACTAGAATTGTCACTGTGAACATTACAATAAATCTTTTATTTCGGCGCGCAGTTGTCGAAAAAGAAATGGGCTCCAGTTTGCAATCGCTCTTTTCAATGTTAGAGGAGAATACAGCGGTCACTTGATGTCGCCACGCTTGAAACGCAACTCTGGTAAGTCTTGTACACTCTATCGTTTGAGCCGTACCCTTAAGTTAACAAATTGCGTGCGATTATGCAGTCAGTCAAGAACTTTAATATGTGCGATTATGCATAAACTTTCACTTTCAACATGCGTAGAGATGAGCTTCAGTGAAATTGACTTTTACCCTTCTGTTCTACCACCATGGTTTCCACCAAAGTTTAGTCATACCGAACGAGCCCGTACGCGTGTACAAAATACACAATCTGGACGAGTAAAAATGACAACACAGCACAGGTGCAGCGTCATTTAACCTAAATGAAGCATTTTTTGTGTATGGTGTCCGCGCGCAAAGCGACAAACAACGATGCGCCGCGTTGCAGCACTTCCACCAAATGTGCGCCTCTCCTCACCCACAGCCACCGGTCACACTCGCCGGCACTTCACTGGCTCCTACGTGAGAACATATACATGGCAATTCGTTTGATTACTGAACCAATATAATAGCCTAATGTATCTAGCGCACTGCATCCGTGTTGGCTAAGCCGTTATGTAGTGGTTCCTAATGACAGAGCAACAGCGGCGCGCTCGCACGACTGCGCTGTGCGTTCTGCGAAAAACATCAAAATCAGTTGTGTTGGCGTATCTATCCAATGAGCACAGAAGCCTCATAAAGCCTGAACTGATATCGCTCTTTGGAAGGAGCGAGAAACGGATAATAAACTTGGCAGTAAGCGCCGTTAATTCTACATGCTCCTCAGTCCACTTAGTTTTTTTTTCGGTTGTAAGTTGTAACAAAAACAGGGCTGTTGCCATTATCGCAGTGGCAATTGTTACAGGCAGCCGTTCGAGTTTATCAAATGTGCAAATTTCAGTAGCAGGTGCAGATCCCGTCCCTCCCGAGTAAACAACAAACAGAACTGAAGTTAAACAGTGACTTAGTGAGGTTACTACTTCTTCAACACCCATGTCGCCATCTGGCGGCGTGGCGCAGTAATTCTTTCGTCGGCCCTCACGCGCGTTGGGCGCAAGGATCACGTGCTCCGTAGAAGCGGCGTTTGCGGCACATACTAGCCGCGGTAAAGGATGACCGAAGACCAAGACGCAGGATACGAGATAATTTTGTCACCACTGCTCAATGGACGCGTCGCGCAAAACTCTGTTTTTATACGGTGATGTGCGTGGCAGACCGTATCGAGCACAAGATTTCCGAGACGCGCTCGGTCCTACAGGACTGCTGCCGGAGGTGTTGGCACTGGGGCCTACCAGATAAGTCATATCTGGGCAGTCACCATGAACAACACGGACGCTACGAAACGCTTGCTGGACCTGAAGGAGTTGAAAGTCAGGGGTCAACGCTGCATCATCGTACACCCCCAGGATCAGCAGGAGGGGCTGCGTCTTTATTGGCTGCTGTATGGCGTCAATGATGAAGACGTGCGAACGACGTTGATGGTTTTGAGAAGGTCGTAGAAGTCACCCGGGAGCATTGGCGTGTTCAAGGAGTCAGCGACAAGGGGTCAACCACACGGTCTGTGATTCTTAAGCTCAATAGTGGCGTGAAGTTGATGATCTCCCGCGTCAAATCAGGGTGGCTGGCGAACTGGCTCTTGTGGTTGCACCTGGTCTGCCAACGCAGTGTCTGCGCTGCAAGGTACCGGCCATGTTAGAAGAGAGTGTAAGGTACGGTCGAGTACATAATTTTAGAGGCCATGGGAGCGCGTGCCGAGGCGCGTCGCTGCGCCTTCTGGCGGTTGCATGGCTCTGTCAGGGAGCGCGTACTGCGCACGCTCGTCCCAGTACGCGCACGCTCGTCCCATATGGGCCAAACCTCATAAGCGCGAAAATGCACGCGACAGCGACGAGCGACACGACGTAGATCGTCTTCGCGTGATCAGTCACTAGAGCAGACAAACCTCATTCACGCGACAGCTTCGGCGAGCGAATTCCACTGTTGCTGGCATGAGGCCGTCTAGTCGCACCAAGGAAATTGCGTAGTGAGCGGTATGAAATTTGAAAATAAGATATATAGTTGTGTAATGGAACGCAAAGTGTTTATTATTGCCTTGTAGCACTTTTTAGATGCACATGCGTAATAAACATTGGATTATTTCTTGTTGCGCATACGTGACTCGGGCATGGTCACGTGCACCTATGTAGTCGTTGTCTTTTTCTGTTTTTCGCTGTTGGCTGCTTGAGCCCAGCAATTCCGCGCGATGAGCGACGGTTTCCAAATCTGGAGAACCGAGCGATTGCGTGAAAACGAGCACGCGACACGTCGCGCGAACGCCCTGTTTCGTCACTGATAGCATCGCTTGTCGCTGTCGCGTGCATTTTCGTGCTTATGAGGTTTGCTGTTATTACCCGGCAGCCTGCCCTTTCGCTCCTTTCAACGGCGCGCATCTCGAAACGATGCGGACGGTGCAAGGTGTCACTTCTGTAGTCGCTGTGAAGATAATGAAAAAAGCCGAGCGCTAATGTGACGACAGCACATCATTTGCGGGTTTCAGCGTGCTGAAAATAGTGCACGTTACTCCTAGGAGATCCGCGATGTGATCACATTTTGAATGTCGAATTAGGCAGTCAATAACCTCAGCCAGCAGTGTTGCCTTTTGTGCTCTCATTCGCCGAACTAACCCACGTAGTAATACTTGGCCCAAATATCATGTGTCTACGAACATGCATGAAACCATCAAACATCCAACAGCTGCAGAAAAGAGCCGGGGAGAAAAGGTGAAAGCAAACTCGGTTTATTAAGGATGAATTCTTTATTAAGGCCGCTGCGGTGGTGCAGTGGTTTTGATGCCCGGCTGCTGCCCCGAAAGACGCATCTTCATGTCTAGTCGCGCATGCCGTATTTCGCTAGAGGAGAGATACTTGAAACCAGTATACTGAGTGGACGTTAAAGAACTCCGAATGAGCAAACATTCCCAAGACGTTACTTTGGTGGAGCTCTATGTCATATCTATATATTAAAATATATTTCTCTCTCTATAATGTGGTTCTGTCAAGTCTAGAGCCCGCAAATTTTATTGGTAGGAGTCGAGCCTTGACCCAAGAGTTTATAGGATTTGAATTTCAGATATTCATGTGTCGTCTTCTACTACTCGAACCATAAACACCGATTTAAGTCAACCCGTTAATTGGATGCATTATAGCAGAATAAGACAAGTAAGCGTGAATTATTGTGGATTGGACGTGCAAAAGATGTCATACTTTTACTTTCGAGTCTTTTTATAATTGCGGGTATCGGCGAATGATTTTTCAGGAAACCACAGAAAATTACGAAGGCTGAAAGGGGCGACACCGCTTTCATTATTTCAATAGAACTCTACCCATGACATATGCACGGAACATTCTCGAACGCGAAGTAGTCGGGAATTGAGACTGCCTCCATTACCATCCGTTGCTCGAGCATCAGCGTGTATTCTGGTATTCTCGTCACGTTGTTTTGTAAAATACTGCAGTGAATTACAGGCAAGCACATTTCAGTTCGAAGTTCTCAAATGTTGGAGGCCCCACAAGGAAACAAAAAGTTATTTCTTTAAGCTTTTCGACCAAATACCTCGCACGGCGGCACACCACTCCTTTTGTACACATTACACACTGCGTGGAAATGCCATTCTTTATTATAACTCTCTCAGAAAAATTGGGCACTCAGAAGGTTTCTTGCGGGCTTGTGACGCAGGCGCAGTACCATTTTGTCATTTTTGTCTATTCTTTGCCTTGTTTCGTGGTCTTTCGGGCTTGGTGACGATAAGAAATGATCTCGTACACCATATGTTGAATGGCAGCATATCACGGCACAGCCCAGCTATTAGACAGCTATTGGACAGTGCCATTCTTGAAAAAGTATAAGATCGGTTGTTTCAAGGCCCCCACATTCGTCTTCAAAAATGTCGCCACGAGTACCAGCTGATGGAAGGATATCCATCGTAGAGTTAAGCATCCAAAGCTTTTCTCAGCCGGTCATCTGCCGGCTCCTTCAAAGGTAAAAGATGCGGTGAGTCGTGTCATCCAAGCGTACCGACAAACAGGGGGGATCAGTGACAGAGACCGTGCTGGAAGGTCAAGATCCACAGATGACGAAGTGGACAGGCTAATTATTGCCGCCGTAGTATCTGATCCCCATATAACAGCGAAAGGCAAAAAAGATGCATTGCATTTCAGCGCGTCCATCTGGACTATCCGTAGGAGGTTGGCAGAAGCAGGCCTTGCCAACTGCGTCGCGGCCCAGAAGCCCCACATCACAGACAGGCAAAGGTCCATGCGACTGCAGTTTGCGTGTTCTGTACAGACATGGGGATGAGAAGAGTGGGGAGAAATCGTGTTCAGCGATGAATCAACGTTTTCAATTCGCTGGGATCAGGAACGGCGAGTATGGCGTCTAATGAACTCGAGGTAACATTTGCAATTTGTCTTCTACTATAATGTCATCCTTGAACTATTTACCAGTGAATGTGTAGAAAGAGTAGTGCACAGGGTAAGTAACCGCAGCTGGTAAAAATTAATAGCAGGTCACGCACTACAGTGCACCCTAATTGCGTTGTGGTTAGAGCAAGTAAAATCCAGAAATTTATTGTCTTGTAACTTGTTGTTGCTTAGATTTTATTCTCTTTAAGCTGTGTTACTTCTTATCGTGAGCAGCTCACCAAACTTAAGCACCTGAGCCAATGTTTGTATATTGTTCCTAATTACCTTAAAAAATACAGTTGAGTTTGCGAGATTTTCTGGAACGCACTGAGGTTGCCTTATTAACATGTCGAATATTTTGCACCATCTTGGTGGTCTCGCATAATTAAAATTTCATTATATGGATCTTCAAGTAAAGCGACATTGTTCGGTGATAAATGACTATGTGCCATTGTCGTTTTTATAAATCCGTGCATTCCTCGCCAGGTATTCACCACAGTACACGCAGTCGGTCTTCGCCAGTGGCCAATGCTCTGTGAGTGTCTGGGCCGCCATGACCAGAGAAGGACTTGAACCACTGGTTCTTATCGATGGGAACCTTTCAGCCTCCACGTACTCCCTTATAATAGAGAGAAAATTGCTTCCTTATGTCTTGAATGGGCCGTTCAAGGATGGTTGTTTCGTGTACCAGCATGACAGGAGCCCGATTCACACTGCTCACAGTGTGAAATCTTTGCTTGAGGGCCTTGCTGTTCGCACATTGGAATGGCCACCGGTAGGAGTGGACCTGAACCTCATTCAAAACGTCTAGGGTCTCGTGAAACGCCGACTTGCGGCGCGGAATCTTGGAAGTTCAACGAAGGAGACCCTATTCGTGGCCATTAAGGAGGAGTGGGAAGCACTTCGTTCACGCCCCGAGATCGTGGCCGCGCTTCACAATTCGATGCTGTCTCGTGTGGCGCAAGTGATTGCCGCCGATGGGCGTTTGATTAAGTACTGAAAGTAGTCATCTTTCCTGGATAGCAGTTATAGCTATCGTTTTCTTTTTTTTCTGCCTTATAAGAATAAACTCTTTATTTATCGCTTCTCTGGCTATTCATTCTGGACACGCGATATTCAGTGGTGTACTGCATACCACTGACCGCGCGATATTCACACCAAGAAAGGGAGCTTGCATAACGGCTCTGAGATCAGAGCACAAAATTCATCACTGCAAGATGAGCATATCACGCAACTCCGTTTGAGAAAAGCTTAGAAACTGCATATTTTTGCGCTGCATCAAGGAAGAAAGCGTATTGCATGGCGCGCTCGAGCCATGCTATTACATTAGAGGCATTTTTGCCGCTATATTGTCGCTCGGGAGTACCGGTGCTTGCACAGTGACTGCCGAAGTGGCACCTTGCGCCTTCCGCATTGTGTCGAGATGCGCGCCGCTGAAATGAGCGAAAGGGCAGGCTGCCGGGTGATATGGGACGAGTGTGCGCAGTACGCGCTCTCGGACAGAGCCGTGCAGCCACCAGAAGGCGCAGCGACGTGCCTCCGCACGCGCTCCCGGGGTCTATAAAATTATGCAATCGACTGTACCCCGATGCTTGCGTTGTCGGCGGTTCGGCCTCAGCAAAGATGAGTGCATGCACACGTACGCATGGGCTATCAGATCAGCTGAAGGTGAAGAGACAGCAGAGTTGGTGATTGACGTGACCGAGGCTGAAGACGCCGCGAAAGGCGCAGGTGACTTGGTGAAACCAGTGGCTTGAACAGGTACTGCCACGCCAAATGGTGGTGATGGCCAACAGTACAAGCAGACATAGCATCTGGGGAGGTTACTCAAGAGCCCGCCGGCCAAACCAACGAAGGCTTCACAAGCACCCCATCGAAGGAGCCTGAGCCGGTGGAATTAGGCGAACTTCCAGCGCCATGCAAGATTATCAGTAGTGGGGCGCCAAGGAAAAGACCCCGTGAACAGTTCGCAGGACGGCGTGAGGTGTGCAGTGAAAAGCATAAAGAGCGGCCACCTGCGGAGGCGACTTCGTTCTGACGCAGCAGCCCAATGCTGCGTCCCAACCCGATATTGGACAAACACTGGCCACCTTTGTCCTCCAGTGGCACGGGTCCACCTGGGGGCTCCGAAGATGTCTAGCTCTATGCTAGTCGCTGAAGGTAAGCATCATGCCCCGGGCTAACTTCTTCACTGTGTAGACATGGCTTTTGCACCGAAACTTAGAGTGGCAACGTTAAATGTTCGAGGTCTTGCCGCCAGGTGGGAACAGAGCCAAGTCTACAGGCTGCTCGTTGATCATGATCTAGATGTACTAGCTGTACAGGAAACAAAAGTAGACGGTGAGAAAGAGACCCGGGGCATGGTGCTGACATCTACGGTGCGTTACTGCGCAATTTTAAGTGAAGCAATAGGCGAGTCTGCAGGCTGTGTTTTGTTCATTAAGAAGTTACTGGGTCTGGTAGTGCAAGGTACCTTTTCTTTCCCGTCTGGTAGATTGGTTTCCTGTGATTTTGTATCTAATGAATGTCAGGGGCGTATTGTGTGTATTTATGCACCAACCATTTGCGAGGAGTTATCACTTTTTTTTCAATCCTAAAGCAGCACTTCACTTTGTAAAAAAAATTTGTATTACATGGTGATTTTAAGTGCGTCCTCAACGGGTGAGAGCGATCAAATGGACGCGCCATTTACTATAAAAGTAGTAGGACGCTAGAGGACATAGTTACTGAATTCAAGTTAGAACACAAGGGCAGCTGTATGGAGGGAACGCGGGATGTACGTTTCACACATTTTCAGGGAAATAGCCATGCACGCCTTGATCGCATTTCCGTGTCGCTTTAATTAATTGCCCACTGCAAGACATATGCTGTCTACCCAATACATTTCAGTGATCATTGTTTAGTGAAAAGTGATATGGGAAAGAAAACGAAAGGTGGATTTTTTTACGGGAAATGTGGAAGATGAATTCCACCTTGATCACTGACGGATATTTCTTAGACCAGGTAATGATCTGCATCAATGAAATAAAAATGGACGATAAAGCTAAACTTGCAGAACAATGGGAAGAGTTCAAGCAGCGAATAAAAATCAAAGCTATTGATCGCTCTTGCGCATTAGGTTACGAAAGGAAAAAGAAAGAAAAAGAACTCCGAAAGACTTCAAAAAGACTAATTGACTTTGAGTGCCAACAACCTCGAGAAAATAAAATTGACGTACGCAATATTAAGCAGAAACTTGCACTGCATGACGAGGAACGCTACCGCGGTGCACTGGTCCATGCTAGGGCTGAGGCTTATGCGGCTGGAGAGACGCCAACCAAAAGAGCGCTAGGGGTGGAAAAAACGAACGCTCGACGGAATCGAATACTTATCAATAATGGGCGTTCGGATGGTTGGCTTGTTACGCAAAATTAGTCATAGCGGATATGGCATGCGATGCAAACGCTTTTATCAATATACAGCGTGTACAGTACTCACGGATTGAAACGGAACACTCGGAGCTTGTGACCAACGGTACATGTGTGACGCTCGGGGGTGCACGTAGAGCGTATGTGTGCATTGTGGTATAGTGCGAGGAGAAGAACACCTACGGAGCGGGATTATTCTTTCAAGTCACTGATGTGTTGACCTGTAGTTCACCATGCGTACACTGCCAGGATGGCAGTGTACGCATGCCGCTGCGCACCACATTTATTTCCGCACCATCTGACAACCCACTCGTTCTGCGTGCTTAGGCGATGGGGTACGCATGCTGTGCAAGTAAAACAAAGGATTCAGTTAGAAGATTGCGCTTTGCATGCGTTTGTAGACATGCTAAACATGTGCTCAAAAGTATGGAAAGTTTACTACTGGATTTCTTCCTCGAGATGAAAGAAAATGAGTGACATGCTTGCCTTCATCCAACATGCTGATAATATCTTGTGTGAGCTTCATTAGGACAAACTGTGGCCTATTGTTTAATGAAAATGCAAGAAGTTCACTCGTTCTTCCGGGGCCGACAGCTCTACAAATGCTAGACACGCAGAATAGCCGCACTATTCGCTGCTCGGGGTCAAACTACAAAATACTAAGTCATTACTTCTATGCTGAATAAAAACAGGCCTGTGGCTGCTACTTTTCTTTTTCGTCGTGACAAAAAGCTTCAAAAAAGTTACCTGCTTTTTTGCAGCTAATAATCATGTCTACGAGCAAATTGCAGGCGCAACTTTTTAGCGTTATCCAATTCCTTATTTGCGAATCCTACGTGCCGCATTGTAGACAGCTGCCGATTGAGAGCGTCGCGCGCTTGCGACACAGTATAAATGATTCGCACTGCCCACTGAATTCGTGTTGCATGCATGCAAAAGCGCGCGAGCCTTGCAGCGCCCAGCTGGCAGTGTGCACGTGATGAACTACTGCCCGACTGTTCAGAGACCGGATGGAGTAAGCCTGCTCCGTAGCTGTTCTCGCCCTCAATCTATACCACATTGCAACACCCTGGTTCCGCGAGCACCCACGAGCGGCGGCACATGCATTGGCGGCCACGCGCTGCAAGTGTCCTGTTTTAATCCGGGAGCACTGTACGTTCAGCCGGTCCTTGAGTTTGGATGCATATTATACGCTAGCGCTCCTGCTTATAAGCTTCGCCCTCTTGCAGTGCCTGCGAAGCATGCCTTCCCTACTTGCAAAAACAGTGTGATGCCAGTACTGTTTTTGGCACTGGCACACGCTGGAAACAATGATTCACGCTTATAATCACTGGCACTTCGTTGGGTGCACCGGCAAAAAGCTGTGTCGCACTGGTAGGGGCGCTGGCTCAACCGCTGTGGTGCTGGTGCTCACAGCGAAGCGCTGGAATTTTCACTGGAAAGAGCTGGTGAATACTGGAGGATGCACTGTTTTTACCAGCGCAGCTGCAGAGTGCATGTTATTGTAGCGTGTTCTATAGTTTGTTTTGGTGCAGTTGAATATTAAACGCTTGATTCGACGGCAGGGAGAGATGCTACTCTAACAGATACCGAGCATACGTAATGTTTGCGGCGCACGTGCGTTTCGAAACAACAATAATGCACCTTTTTCGCATATGCCCCCGCGTAAACCAGCCATATTCGCATCATCCGTGTATTGCTGTAATGATTCCAAGTTCCAGTGTTTGTAAGCGTGGAGCTGCACGCCACTCCTAACAGAAACAGGAAATTGTTTTTGCCGCAAAGTTGAGGAAACGTAAAAGAGCTCTCTCGATCACTTCGTGAGGTTTCCCAGCGGAGGTGAGAAAAAAAGCTGTTGTTCGAATCCGCCACACCGCATAAATGTATGTCTGGCCATGCTTATCCTTCTACTTACTTTAGGTAAGAGTTGGAAATGTTCCGAAGCTCGTATGCAGAATCTTCAACCATACCAAATCAACACGTCGAGAGTGGTCTTACCCAGTGCCCGGCCCAGCGAGCATTAAGCCTGTCGTGCCAGCCGTGTTGGTATTTGAAAAATTGAATTGCTGCACAAACTTGAAGAAAAAAACCAGAGAGACAGGAAAGAGTGCAGTTCCTGTCTGCACTCTTTCCTGTCTGCACTCTTTCATGTCTCTCTGGTTCTGCACTCTTTCCTGTCTCTCTGGTTTTTTTCTTCAAGTTTGTGCAGCAATTCAATTTTTCAAGTATGAACCAACTAGTCTGCAAAAAAGTATTGCTTCAACGTGTTGGTATGTTTGTTACCAGCGCTTTTTGCTTCGTGTACACACAACTATAATGTGTGAGAATAACTGTAAATTATAGTTTAGACATCCATGAACCTGAATCAACTATTTTGTCTTGTG
Source organism: Rhipicephalus microplus (assembly GCF_013339725.1). Taxonomy (NCBI): domain Eukaryota; kingdom Metazoa; phylum Arthropoda; class Arachnida; order Ixodida; family Ixodidae; genus Rhipicephalus; species Rhipicephalus microplus. The sequence goes on from NC_051169.1 coordinate 108,932,498, forward strand.
TAAATGTTCGCACAAGGAGTGCAGACGATTGAATGTCGCGCTTCCAGCTACTCAAGCTGTCACCGAAGCTGCCAGCCGCACTTAGCCGGTGCTTATCCGACTGATATGTAACAACACGCAATTTTCAGTTGGTAATTTGGTACACCTTCGTGAATTGACTCCCTGGCATACGTTTTCAGCGGTTGCCATTGGTATTTTTATAGGTGTTTGTTTAATTGTTGTTATTGATATAACTGCGTATATTTGTACACTAGCACGCTCGCTGTATACTGCCAGCAGAGGCCAGAAAAACGACTGTCGCTCGCCATCGCCTCTGTAAATGCACTCTGTAAAAGCATTTTTGGCATGAATTTACCTTCCATTTACTTCAGGTACAGTTTAGGTAACAGTTAGAAATATTGCGGAGCTCAATGCAGAAACTTCAAGCATCGCCACTCCACTGCTTCGAAAGCAGCCTTACCCAGTGCCCCGTCCCAGTGAGGCCTATCGTGCCACCCGCGTCGATTTACCTGCTTCCGAGCTCTTTACTTTAAGTAGGCACAATTATAAAGTGTGAGGATGACTGTAAAGTACAGTTTAGACATCCCTGAGCCTAAATCGAGCATTTATCTGCGTGTGCGGTGCCCGCACAAGGAGCGGCGACGATCGATGGGTCATGCTTTCAGCAACGTAGGCTGTCACCGAAAGCTTCCTTCTGAGCGCAGGAGCCGGTACTTCTCTGACTCGTACGTAAGAACATGTAAGTTTGAGTTGGTAATTTGGTACGAGTTAGTGAACTAACATACTTGCATACGTTTTCAGCGTATTGCACTGGTCATTTCTTTGGCGGTTTCTTTGTTGCAGGTATCAATAAAACTGCAAATATATAATCTTGCACTGGTAGGCCGGAAGTGAAGTGATGTGAACTTTATTGCCATATATATCAAAACATGTTTAAACAACAAGGATAGTGGGATAATAGCTGAATATAGGTAGTTTGACTAGTCCCACCTCCCGGAATAATAACAGCAGCAGCAAACATTAACAAGCATTCTTACTTGTCACAATAGTAAAATCGAAATACATAAAGCAAAGCGATAAGAGAAAAGCAAAAAAGTATGAAACAAACATTCTCTACAGACACATTCATAAACAACAAACATTGTTGTGAAGCATTCTCTTTTTGGAAATATGACGTTTGTTGTGATCACTCAATTTTTATTTGTTTAGTATTGTAAGAAGGCGGTAGGAAAGTGTTTGAGAACCGTAGTTTATGCGTGGTCGCGGAACTGCCCAATGTTCGGTGTGTCGGTTTATGCGATATGATTGATTTATTGACAAGTTAGCGATGTTGCTCATATGAGTACTGCACTTAATCATTTCATGTTTAAAAGAACTTATACGCTGAAACTCATAAAAGTGGTCAACTCGAATAATTTTGAACTTCAAAAATAGGTCACGTGTGTGCTCATTATAAGGTACATAAGCAATAGCCCGTAGGGCTTGCTTTTGCAGTGTGACTACACTTTTTAGTGATTGTTTAGTGCTGTTTGACCAAACCAGGTGACAATAGCGCAGATGTGAAGCAAAGAGTGCATTATATATCTTGAGTTTCGGTTGTATTGATAAAAGTTTCTGGCATTTGCGCAGCATATATTTATTTTTGTTTATTTATTGGTACCTCAAGGGTGCCGAGGGACATTACATGAAAGGTGGGCATCATAAGAGAACAGAAAACGAAAAACAATATAACAATAAACATCAATAAGACTAAAATACAAAATGTAGATACAAATGGCGGCAATAAAAATAAGACAATCCATTTCACAAAGGCAAGTCCAAAGGCATCAGTTCATGTATGTTCGATAGTATATCGGAAGCGTGTTGCATCACGGACAAGTGCAACATCTTTTGGAAGGCCATTCCAGTCTCTGGCAGTTCTGAAAATAAACGACTGACGGAATGGTGCGGGTACAGGGTGGAATTACTGCATTCAGTTGGCTTGTTCTTGATGTACGAGGAGTCAGTTGAATCAACCGCCTGTCGCGAGGCATGGTGTAAAAAATCTGTGGTAGAGGCAAAGGCGTGAGATGCGGCGACGAGAGGCAAGGGGCACCAGCTCCAGCTTAGACGTTAGAGACGAAACGCTTGCGTGATACGAGTACTCAGAAAAGATAAATCTGGCGGAATGGTTCTAGACTGATTGGAGAGCTTTAGTGAGAGTAGATTGGTGGGCGTCAAAGATAGCAGAGGCATATTCAAGTCGCACGAGCGTTATGTAAAGAAGTAATCTTACATGTGACTGAGCCATGAAAAGGTTTCGGCGAAGGTAACCAAGTATTTTGTTCGCTGAACTTATAATGTGGGTTATATAATTCATCCTAGATAAGTCTAAGCATACCTAAGTCCTGGCAAAGATTAGATTTAAAGTGATCAGTATGGTGGTCTCAAGTTTCCAGTTCGTGAAAGATGACCTCCAAAGTTTCTGCCGACGCAGAGAGCACAACTTTAGCGTCATTTAGCGTAAGACACTTTGTGTGATCGCAAGGCGTAGATTTTGCTCTAAAGAGTACTGCTTTTGTCTTCGAACAATTGATCTGAAGTGAGTTGTTCATCGACAAATCATTTATTTTCTTAATATTTCATTATCCAGATGTATAAGTTCATCACCCTTAGTTCCTGCAACGAAAAAAGTGGTGTCATCCGCGTAGATAATGAAGCTAGCTAAATAATCAACATTCACAATTTCATTTACATATATAAAAAATAAAAGTGCGTCTAGTATGCTGCCCTGAGGCACACCCTGCTCAATTCAACAAAGAGTAATGTCTATTTATTGATACACATTGCTTTCTATCGGTTATGTAACTTCTAAATAAACATAGCGTAATTTCGGGTATGCCGTAACAATGTAATTTATCTCATAGGGTTATATAATTTAGTCTATCAAAACCTTTTGAGAAATCTACAAACACTCCCCGAGTGAGTTTTTTAGCCTCAATACTGCTCAAAATTATTTATTTTTGCTTAAGAACTGCAGTTTCGGCTGAACAGCGTGATCTGAACCCGTGTTGTGATTATGTTATAACGGAATGCTTGTCAGAAAAGAGGTTATTCTGAGTAGAATGAATTTTTCTAAACCTTTCGAAAACAAAGGAAGAAGTGATATTGGTCGATAATTGCCTAAATTATTTCTTTCGCCACCTTTGTGTACCACAGTTTCCCTTGCACTGCTACATCGTCGCTTGAGCGAAAAAAATACTCAATATTCACTTTTGTACTTGAATATCTACCAAACAAGACATGTAAAACATCTGCACTGGTTGACCAGTAGCAAGTGCTAGAACCCTGTAAAGCCTTTTTCCGCAGAGTAGTGGGACGCTGCCGCTCCAGCGTCCCAGTACCTGCGCTGGGAAGCGCCGGTACCAGCGCCATACTGGGCCCATATTCAAGCATGGCGCTGGACGCTGGTACCCAGTGGCGCTGGTTTTTGCAAGAGGTTACGTCTGTATTCAGGTCTTTTTTAAATTTGTGTCAGTTAAGGTCTTGTTTATGGAATCTTGACTCGCATCACTTGATTCGCGTATAAAATTGTTGGTGGTAAAATCATTTATGAAGCGTTATGAAGCCTCAGTAAGGCGTTCCAAAATGTTTTTTATCTCCCATCCCGAGTTGTTTTTTGGAGTGAATTGGCCGAGATTTCGCATGCCTCAAGTTCTCCGTACACAGCGCCTTCTGGACAACTTAAATGTTCATATTAGTGCCGTATTGCCGATTAGTGATAGCAACCGCTCTATCGAAATACATTTTGACGAAATTTTTCTAAAACAAGCAACACTAATGTTAAACCACATCACGCCTCGAGTGGCACCTTGAACGCTATAATATATACCCAGAGGCTATGGCTGGTTTTCGAAGAGGCCACTCTTCTATTGATAATGTCATCGACCTCGTAACCTCTGTGCAACAACAGAAATACCTCAAGCGCATCTCGGTTGCAATGTTCCAAGATGTTAAAGGTGCATACGACAACGTAATGCACAATGCCAACCTAGATGGCTTGGCGAACATTGGAATCGGTGGAGAAATGTTTCGATGGATTCGGAGCTACCTACAGAGGAGATCATTCTTCGTGCTTACTGCGGAAGGCCGCACCGTTGATCATTACACCGCTCGCGGTGTTCCACAAGGCGGGGTTTTCAGCCCAACGCTGTTTAACCTCACGATCATTGGTCTTGTAGAACGTCTACCTCGATCAGTCAATCTATCTACATACGCTGATGATATATGTATCTGGGCTTCAGCAGTGACATCACCCCAGGTACGCGCACGGCTCCAAAAAGCAGCGAGAATAAAGTCGACGTACCTTCATGCTCGCGGCCTCACAATTTCTACCGAGAAGTGCGCCTTAGTTTCTTTTACCCACAAGCCCATGATCTATTATTCTGTTTCCATCGGCAACGTGAACCTTTCGTATACGAGACGTCACCGATTCCTGGGCGTCATTATCGACAGAGATCTCTCGTGGAGTGCTCACATCTCGCACTTAAAAAGAGGCTCTGCTCTATCACACACGTTATGAGATTTCTTGCTGGTAAAATGCGGGGCACATCAGTGTCATCTATGCTTCAGCTGTACAGAGCGCTCTTTTTGAGATATTTGCGGTATAGCACGCCCGTGCTTTCCAACGCCGGAAAAACTAAGATCAGGGTCCTACAAAGCATTCAAGGCCAAGCCTTCCGCACATACTTGGGGCTACCTCGGTGCGCTAATACGTTAGCAACAATTGGTATTGCTAAAGACCATCTGATCATGACATATATAATTGTCGTCACACTCCGGACACATATCCGTCACATATCCAGAGTGCCTAACCACCACCTTGCTAGCTTGCACTAGAAAGACCAAAGGCAGCGTTTTTCAAAGTTGTTCTGGCTAACCAGAATTCCATCTCGTGGAGATTCCTGACCGCAACCATAACACTATCTACAGAGTGGTGCATGAAAATACCCACTGTGCACTTGAAGTACCGGGGATATTTTAAAAGGCAAGCCTGTAATCTGCAGCCCTTAAGCAGATCTCACTGGACCTTTTGCTTTTTTCGTATGCTAACCGAATTCATGTTTACACGGACGGTTCGGTCTCGGGAAGTTTGACAGGTGAATTTTTTATATCATCTCGATCAATCACCGTCAAATTTAAGACATCACACGTCACGACATCTACGGGATCCGAGCTCGCCGCTCTTCGAGCCGCTGTGGAGTTTGTTACGCAAGAATCCCCTAGTGGATGGGCGATATTCTGCGACTCCAAGGCAGCCCTTCAATACGTCCGAAGACTACGACGTGAAAACTACGACCAGATGGTGTATCGTAGTAATGAAATTTTTCATTGCGCCGCTGATCAAGGACATGACATTGTTTTACAATGATTGCCGGGCCACTGATGAATTAGTGGTAACCACCTCGCCGACGACGCTGCCCGATGTGCCCACTATGGAGCGCCCACACTGTTAATACCCTTGTCAAGACTAGACGCAGCAAGAAAACTTGTCACATCGCGCATAATTCAATGCTTGCGCACTGGAATTCTCCACTTAACTCCAATCGTCGCCCTAAGAACCTTAAATCAATACTTCAGAAACAACTGCCATCCAAGATTTCCCGTCGTGACGCTACAATGCTGTGCTGGCTGTGGACTGGGGTAGCGTTTACTAAGTAGTTCAGCCATCGCAATGGCATGGCAGATTCATCCATGTGTGAAAGCTGCAACTGTATTGAGACTATTAAACATCTCTTGTGCCACAGTGCCGAAACGATAAAGATCGCCGGAATAGAATATTTGCCGTATAGCACGCCTGTGCTTTCCAACGCCGGAAAAAACTTGAATAGACTTAGACTCGATGACCGGCCATTTAATGATGCAAAGATCTTAGAAGCCGCGTCGCGCAGCACATCCGCACAAAAAGCCACACGAGCCCTACTGAGATACTTGACAGCAACTTCATTGAGGGACCCCCCGTGAAACTCGGAATTGTGTGTGTGATGTAACATGTGTCTATCCTTCTATCTCTTTTTCTACTTCTTTCTCCCCCTCCTCATGTGTAGGGTAGCAAACTGGACACATAGTCTAGTTAACCTCCCTACCTTTGCTACATTTCTTCTCTCTCTAAATTCTAATGTCAGTGTATATGCCGTTCATTTGCCAGTAAAGACAGTCATTGCAATGGATGCTTTTCAAAATGAAGGAAAGTGTGAAATTGGGATATTCACTGCTAATATAGAATAGGCATTCTCTCTACGCATTGCAAAATTTTTACCCATTTTTGTAGTGGAATTTTTCGCACTAATTTTGGCTCTCCGCGAACTAACAGCATCAACTAGTTCGGCATAGTTTTAGCTGATTTGCTGCCGGTGTGTTCTTTTCTCTTTGCAAATGAGATCTCCTACATGCTGAGTACTTTGAAATCATTAGTTACACCGTATATACTGTTTGTTAAATAGGTTTGGGTGCAGGGCATAAGGAACTCTTCCTTAATGAAATGGTAGATGGGTTAGCTAGATGATCGTAAGTGGCCCAGTTATTCGCATATTACTAGAATCTAAATTTGCTTTAGCGGCTCGATTTAAAAACAAAATGATGTCAGAAGAATTTTCTTTGCTGTCCGTAATAAACACATCAAAATTTTAACAATTAAAATAATATTAGAACAGCAAAAAATGTCACAAGCGTGTAGTTGAAGTCACAATCTCTAGGCTGAGGTGTCGAAGACTTCATCCTAATTTTTATTTACACGGAGATGGTTTGGCTGCTTTCCTTAAATGTTGGTTTCGTGGAGCGCCTGAGACAACAGACGATCATAAAATATATTGTACAACATAGGCTGCATTGCGCAGGATTACAATAATGCCGTCCTCTGTCTCATAAGGTTGGAGCTAAACACTCCAAATGAACTTAATTTTTTGGGCTTTGCCCTAGGTTTCAGTGACGGAAAATTGGTCGATGCCTTGCAGGAGATTATTAAAGCTTCAAAGAGATTCAGACTGTAGAACATATAATTACTCCTAAATTACATTTTCCCATATTTCTCTATTCCTTTATTTCTTTATTGTTGTTGCTGTAACCATATGCTTAACTTTCTAAATTGATTATGTTTGATCGTCAATTTTTTATATTGAACTCGATAGTAACTGCCAGAAAACTGTACCTGCTCTTCCGTCCACTTGGTTTTTTTCTTGCAGTTGTTAATTCAAAATAAAAACCACTGTTGCCATTATTGCTGAGACAACTGTTACAGGTAGCAGTTGTTTGAGTTTAATAATTGTGCAAATTATAGTAGCAGGCTCAGATCCATCCCATCGACCTTGAGTACATGATGTAAAAAACAATGTTGAACCGGCAGTTCGTAAGTTGACTAGTTTTTTAACATTCATTTTTCTAAATGTTGGCATAGCGCAATAGTTAGTGTGTTCAGTGGAAAAAAGGTGACGCGTTTGAATCTCCGTGGCTGCGAGTTTTTTTTTATGAGTGCTTTCAATGTCGTTTTTCAAAGAATGTTATTTTTAATATTTTTTTGAGTGGCAGCTTGTCACGGTGGTTCTGACGCCGTTTCGCGCTTCAGCATTCCTGGCAATCCAGCATCCACCATACGCCACCATAAACCATGTGCCACAAATAATTCCAGCACGATATTCCAACAAAATAGTGGATGATGGTAGGCACCATTCCGATGCTGGACATTTTTTTTAATACGTATGTGACATTCGAGTTAGTAATGTATTCAGCATGTAGGAACCAGTTTAGTCTAGCTGTTACGGGAACTGCTACACACACGTAGGACTTCACAAAATGTAGAGAACAGTTATAGCGATAGTAATCTTTCAAGCTATTGAAAGTTGAATATGTGGGCACCACGTCGTATTTTTTAATGCCTTGGTGCAGTGACAATCTGAAGAACCAGGTAATTTGAACGTATATGACAGACGTAAATACTTCAAAGCCGTGAACGGGAATAATTGTTGAAGTTGTAACAGAGTCGTCGGCAAGGACATTATTCTTTCTTAATAAAACTCATGAGAAATGATATCTGTAACAAAATTAACAGGTGCCTCCAGGGTGATATAAGGCTAAGGTACTCGGCTGCTGACCCGCATGTCGCACGAGAAAATAGCGGCTGTGTTTTAGATGGAGGCGAAAATGCTGTAAGTGCGTGTGCTCAGATTCGGGTGCACGTAAAAACCAAAAGAGGTCGAAATATTCTGAGCCCTTCACTACGGCGTCTCCCATATTCATAAGGTAGTTTTAAACGTTAAACACCACTTATGATGAATATAATCAAAAAACGGTTACATCTCACTTTACTACTGCGCATCACCCCATTCGGCATGTTGCAAGCTGGATGCTATCTGTAGATAAGATCGGAGCCTATGGCCAATATGCTGACTGCCTGTGCTAGTCCATGTATCTATGATGTGACGCCTGTGATCTGGTTATCCAAATCCGGCTGCTATCTGTGTCATGAAATAGCGTTTCGTGCTACTTGCTGAAAGACCTCTGATACATAGAATAAAAGAATGAGCCCCTACTATTCATTTCATATTTCTTCCGTCCTTCTCAAGTCAACACATAAACAGGGGAAAAGAAAAGCGTTGCGGTCCTAAGAAACTAACTACAAGAAAAAAAATCGTGGCCGCTTGTAGTAACGTATAGTAACCTCTTCATGCGAAACATTTGAAATGTACTTTAAAATTACCGTGAAGAGTTACTTCGTAATATTCTCAAGAATCGACCTATGACAAACGGTATGATAAACTTCGAAGAACTTTTGCCAATTGCTGTCACAAAAATAAATACTGAAAATTTCTTGCAAGTGTCGAGTGATTCATAATCACTACGTTTCACAGCACTATGTTTTCCAGGTGGTATATTATTAGATGTGAAAACAATATTTGAATTCTAAAGTATTGACTCAGTTAGTAAACATTGTACGTTCCCACGTGTTATATGTTTTACGGAACTGTGTTTTCCAGATGTTATGTCCTTAGGTGTTAGAAATAACCACTGAATTCGAAAGTATTGACTCAGTAAACTGTATACGTTCACACAACCTGCAATAAACCAAGTAGTTTACGTTGCCTTATCAATCGTTAGGAATTGCTATCACCGCTATAGCATTTTATAATGGCACTTTCATAATGGCGGGCGACAAATGGTTTTCAGTGCATACTAAGCAACTGTGTTCTCCTGAAGTTGCCCATCATAGCGTGTGCCTCCATTTTTTGTGGCTTCATCCCAATTATAGGAGTTTCTCAAAAATCACGGTTTATTGAAGGCACAGAAGCGATTCTTATATTTTTGTGGCCTTTCTTTCACTGCAAATAAAAATGATTTCGAAATTAATTTCTTGCTGAAGTGCTCACGTTACTGCACATCGGGCATTCCGCATTCTTGAGAGAAGTTGATAGAACAAAGTACGACATTATGAAACCCTTAGCCGAAATTCGGCAAAAATGGACTAACTGCAGTCGTTAAACCAATGAACGAACGGCTCGTCCAACACGGACTAAATGCGTGGCAGTGCGTGTCGTGCGCAAACGCCCGGCAATGAAGGAACCAACGGGAAGGGTAACTACACCGAGATCGCCTTCTGTCGATGCTGCTCTGCAATGCTCCGCTTGGTTGGTGATCACGAAAGCAAGTTATATCACCTATACGACACTGTGAAAGCGAAGCACTCTGAAACGAATAGAAGATATTATGAGAGGGAAGTACAGTACAACGCGCAGTGAGTGCACACAGCAAGTGCCTTCACGTTTACACCTTGCCGGTACGGTAGGTCCGAAACCTAGTGAAAGTCTCCGCGAACATGGACAGTCTGATAACTCGCTTCAATGTGCTGAAGTAGTTTGAACTACGATGAACACTGACAACGCTACTAAAAGTAAGCTGTTCGTAAGCCGTCGCGTAACTGCACACTCACTGGCCACAACTTCGAAGTGATATATGGAAAACATAGGCTTCGTACGTAATCGGTATCAAGCTGGCTGCTGGTGTGAATCCATTGCTGGCACAGGCGAAGGAAACGTCGCATACAATTTTTTTAGCAAAAAATAGTATCTCCTCCATTAAAGCTCAGATAAACCTATTTCTTTTTCTCCGTGCGACAATCGTTGTCAAAATTGAAGCGTGAAGGTGATCGCGGATACGACTAATCATACGGATGGCTAGGGGGCCAGGCAAGGCTGGTGTGCTTCGCATAGGCTCCGTATTCTACGAAGTTTTTGTTGAACCAAGACAGCTTTTTTGCTGCCAACAGTGGTCTCTCTTGAGCTTCAGCAAAATGCTGACGCTGCTGGGGAGTGCCTGAAACCTCTTTGTTATTGAGGAGCTTTGCAAACTTCAACTATTGCTGAGCGGAGGAACGCTGCCTCGTTAGAACTAACGCCACCAGCACCGGCGTCGGGATCGTGCTTTGACGCGCGTGCACAAGTTCATTCGGCAACGCAATGGCATACATGGTGAGTGGCACGAATTTACCGGCCACGGAATTTAACCCAGAAGAATGGAGTGTAGTCCTGAATGCCCGACAACGCTCACCTCGACAGCAGTCAAAAGAAACTGAAGGCACTCAGTCAAGTAAAGCGGCGTCAGCTGCCGAAACGCCAGCGCGCAAAACGGAGTCACCGCCCAGCGTTTCCTCAAAGCTCGACCACACAGCTGTGGTGTGTCCTCGCTTAACACGACTGCCACGGTTGCCAGTCGATGATTTCAAGATTGTCTTTCGTCCGAGTGCGGGCGTAGATCTGGCCCAATACAACAATAGAGAGTTACGAGCGACTGTAATCACCAACAGTGGACTGCACTCTGTGGTTGCTGACGAAGACCTTGTGTGCACCAATCTGGCCAAGAATATTTTCACCATGTCCACTTCTTGCGCCGACCGAGTTGCCAACTATGCAAAAATACGAGAACTCACGCTACGTGGTAAAAAACTGGGATTTCACGCGCACATAGCTCCCCCGGACGGGGCACGGGCCGGGATCATCTACCGCGCTCGGAATGGTTAATCACCTCAGGACTTGCTTCAAGAATTACGTCGGGCGAATCCCCTTCTACCGATAGCCCAAGCAAGGGACATGGGGCATACTTCACGCTCAGTGCTCATTCACTCCATGGCTGAGGAGCTTCCTCCGTCAGTCAAAATGTTTGGCATCCTCTACGCCGTTTTCAACTTTTGACCGAAGGTGGAAGCGTGCCTAAACTGCAGACAAGTCGGCCATCGACGAGATGTATGTCCTTTGCCAAATTGCCTCACTTGCTCAAGCTGTGGACAAAAACACCCGGAGGACTGTCCCTGCACCTCGCAGTGCGTCATCTGTGGGGACGCTCACAAGACGGTTGACAGGGCATGCAAGCAACGCTTTCACCTTGGCTTCAGCCGTCTCCCTCGGCCAAGACAAAGGCCGCAACATGAGCACCAGCAGGAGCAGCCCGAGTTCCAGCTCGAGAAGGAGGTTTTTTCAAGCATCGACGATAGAAATCATAGCAGCAGAAGCAAGAGTCCTGGACGAAACCGTAGCAGCAGAAGCAGGAGTCCTGGACGAAACCGTGGCAGCAAAGGCAAAAGCCTTGGACGAAGTGCATCACAAAGCCGCGACTTCAGCACCAAACCCGAAAAAGTGAGCTGGGAAAGCAAGCCTCCTGCTCCTGTTGTATGCTCACTGACGCTAAAGAAAATTCTATAACTCAGGAGACTATCGAACGTCTAATGCGAGAGAATCAAGAGTTAATGCACCAGTTGGCTCTGGTGCTGGAACGTTTAAATACGCTTACAGCTGCCCCACCCACGTCTTCTCCAACCCTATCCATCTCCCCCTCCGTCATAGAGCCTGATATGGGAGCCGAGTCAGGGACCGATATTATAGATTCCTCTCCACAGCCAGCAAAAAAGAAAAGGACAGAGCAACCCGAGTCATCAGAGGATGATTTTAAAAGCACCAGTCAAAAAATTCGGAAAGAACACCGAAAACTCAAACAAAAGGTTGATTTAGGCTTTATGCAAATTGCTGAACACTTCAATAAGATAGAGAGTATTCTAGACGTGTTAGTTGCTCGGCTCGCATCTCTCCCCCAATCTCAACCCTCTCCAGCGCCTTCGCAGCCATAACCCCCTCCTGCACCCTTGCCTCATCTTCACCCTCTTCACTCTGCATATGACAATGGAATTGTCGTGGATTAAGAAACAAGAGAGACAACCTCTCACTTTATACACAGCGGTCTACACGGGCCCCTGATATCATTTCCGTACAGGAGCCTTTAAAAGCTTGCAAACTCCTCGGCTATCAGGCTGTACATTCGCATCCTAGCTCCCCATGGGCTACCACATATATACAGAGGAATATCTCGTTTATAGCGCATGATCTTTCCGATCTTTACAGTGACTGCCTTCTTCTTGAACTTCTCCCACGTCGTACAGGACAATGCACATATTTTATTTTCAATATTTATTCTCAACCTAGAGATGCCCTCACTGCTGTTTTCGAATCAATCGATAGGGCCATCCAAATAGCAAACTCTGCTCCCATAGTTGTAACGGGTGACTTTAATGCCCCGCACGTAGGTTGAGGTTACAGGAGAAACACTCGGAAGGGCACCAGCCTTTTTCAGTACATTCAGCGAAACAGGTGTACTCTAGTCACTGACAGCATGCTACCAACACGAATTGGCAACAGTGTGAGCAGAGATACCACCCCTGACCTTACTTTCACTAAAAATGTGCAACAAGCTAACTGGACTCACAGTGGGGTCAACCTCGGCAGTGATCATTACATCCTAACAATTACACTGTACCATGCTAGTTTTCGTCCACAGTTTCATTTGAAACATATTGTTGACTGGGACAAATTTCTCGAAATCCGAGACCGAAACCCGAAAAAAGAAATTCAAGACTACAAAGATTGGGCGTCTCAGCTTAAACAGGATGTAGCTCTTAGCGAAAAAGTAGCCCCAGCTGCACATATCCGTGATCCAGTAGACAGCAGGCTACTCCACCTATGGGAGGCCTATCAGAGCTTGGAGAAACGATGGCTGAAACAAAAATATAATCGCAAACTAAAACGCAAAATGTCACAAACACTCCAGCTTGTAACTGAACACGCGGCCGAACTTTCATCGCAGCAAGGAACCAGATATGTAACCGACTCGACGGTACTATACATATGAAGAACTCTTGGTCCCTGCTTTGCCATATTTTAGATCTATGCTCCTCGCGATGTGAAAGTGATAAGCTAATTATGAAACTCTTGTTTGAAGTAAAAAAACAAGGGCAAGACATTGAAACTGCTCTTAAAACTACGTATTTACGTGGCCCAAGGCGAGAATTGTTACCTACCTACAATGGAGCTCCCGATGCAGCCTTGGATGCACTGATTGCAGAGGCGGAAGTTTGGGCTGCCCTAAGCAAACTTCGCACCACATCTGCTCCAGGACTAGATGGAATTACTAACAAAACACTCCGAAATTTAGACTCCAAGTTCTTAGCGATTACATGAATCAACAATGGGAGCAGGACACGCTGCCCCAGGAGTGGAACTCAGCTAAGGTGACTTTCATACCCAAACATAATAAGCCGTTAGACCTTAATAATTTGAGACCGATCTCTCTTACCTCAAGTACAGGAAAACTGATTGAGCATGTAATTCTCAATCGTCCTAATCGCTACATGGAACAAGAAAAACTGTTTCCCTCCACCATGTACGGCTTCCGAGCGGGACTCTCCACTCAGGATGTCATGCTGCAGCTTAAGGAGGACGTGCTAAATCCTACTTTTAAGCACATCACGAAAGCCATCCTTGCATTGTACCTGACTAAGGCTTTTGATAATGTTTCTCACTCCTCAATTTTACAATTTCTTAGTGAACTAAACGTAGGCTCTCGCACGCACAGGTATGTCTCTGCCTTTCTCAGCAATAGGTCCGTCTGCCTACAGTTGGGCACTTTCAAAACCAATTCCTTCACGCTAGGTAGCAAGGGAATGCCCCGGGGATCTGTTTTGTCCCCGTTCCTTTTGAACATTACTCTCATACCGTTAGCGCGGGAACTTGCCAAACTTTCTTCCATCAATCACTCCTTGTACGCGGATGACATCACCATCTGGGTCAATACTGGCAACCATGGCGAAATCGAATCGAAGCTTCAGTTGGCCGCTGACATTGTTGTTAAACACGCCAACAATATTGGGCTCACCTGCTCGGTGGCTAAATCGGAACTACTAGTAATTGACTTTGAAAAGCAAGATACATGTCACATCCAAGTCATGCTTGATGACACCCCTATTCGCAAGGTCAATAAAATCAATATTTTAGGCCTTAATATTTCCGACAAAGGTTCAAACGCTGACACCATTTCATTTCATTTCATTTCATTTACTTACTTTCAGGGCCCGAGGGCATTACAGAAAGGAGTGGGGTTTCTCAACTAAAACGCGCAACAATACATTCAAAGCACTTCTTGGTGGGTGATGACCTTGAAGTTATTTACATCTGTGATGGAGGCGATGGCGGCGGGAAGGTGGTTCCAGTCCCTGCTTGTTCGTGGAATGAAAGAGTCATAATAAAGATTAGTTCGACTAGATGGCACACCAACTTTTAAACCATGATCCAAACGGGATGAAATGTAGGAGGGGTTTGTGAAAAGCTGTTCTTTTAAAATGGGGTTGTGATAAAATATTTTGTGAAAAAGTGAAAGCCGAGAACATTTACGACGCAACGACAGATCAGGCAAGTTTAGCGACATCTTCATTGCAGTTACGCTAGAATGGCGGGAGTAGTTAGAAAATACAAAGCGAGCTGCGCGGTTTTGAATCGATTCGAGGGCGAGGATTAGAGTATGTTTGGAAGGATCCCAGATGGCGCATGCGTATTCTAATTTCGGACGTACTAGCGTTTTGTAAAGAGTTAGTTTTAGTGATGAAGGTGCAGATGAAAAATTGCGACGTAAATATCCGAGCATGCGGTTAAAGTTGTTAGTTACATAGTCAACATGCATCTGCCAAGACAGATTATTTGTGATATGAAGACCGAGGTATTTATATGAATCGACGTGTGATAAAGAAGCGGCATGAAGACTATACGTGCACGTGTTAGCAGTATTATCACGACACAAAATTCGCATGTATTTGCATTTGGACACGTTAAAACGCATGAGCCATTTATTGCACCACTCGGATAGGTTGTTAAGATCGGTTTGAAGTTTCAAGGTGTCGGCTGGGGTAGAAATTTTCAGATACAATACACAATCATCAGCAAAGAGTTTAATGGTTGAAAAAGTGATGCAGGCGGGAAGATCGTTAATGTAAATAAGAAAAAGCAACGGCTCCAGTACTGACCCTTGAGGTACGCGAGACGTTACAGCACAAGAGGGGGATAAACAGTCATTAGCAGTTACGTACTGGGTTCGGTTAGAAAGAAAGTCTTTAATCTAAGAGAGAACATTAGGGCCAATGTTGAGTTTGGTAAGCTTCAGAAGTAGTAAGTCGTGAGATACAGTGTCAAAAGCTTTCGCAAAATGAAGAAAAATGCAGTCAGTATCGAAACCTTGATCAGCGTTAACAAACAGGTCGTTAGTAAAGGACAAAAGCTGGGTGTCGCATGACACCATCTTCCTGAAGCCGTCTTGACAGTTGTTGAAAAAGGAATTTTCTTCGAGAAAACTAACTAAATGTGAATATATTATGTGCTCTAACATTTTACATAGAATGCTTGTCAACGAAATGGGACGGTAGTTCTCCGGTGAATTAGTGTTACCTGATTTGTGAACCGGAACCACCTTGCCCTTTTTCTAGTCGCCAGGTAGGGATGAACACTGCAAAGACTGATGAAAAATCTTCGAAAGAATTAGTGATGAGTACAACACTGTACATTTCTATATTTTGGAATTTATGGCATCAGAACCCGCAGAAGCAGACATATTCAAGTTGTTGATCAGTTTTTTAACTCCTACCCAATCTATTACAATATAGTCCATAGGAAAAAAATTATGGCTAGGGGCTGTTGGAACAGAAGACGAAACACTGTGCAGAAAAATTGAACAAAATGCATCGTTTAAAAGCTTGCAACATTCATTATTTGGAACAGGTTCGCCACAGTGTGTTAATTGCACTACCTTGTTTTTGTTACCGTTCACAAGAGACCAAAACTTTCGTGGATTGTTTTGTAGATAAGAGGGAAGAGTAACGTTAAAGTAAGCATTTTTTGCATTAGCAACTTCATGGAGGTATTCGGCGTTAGCGTTTTGGTACTCGGACCAACGGCTGGGTCTGTCTACTCTCTTGGCAGAGCGAAACAATCGCTTCTTTTTGTTGCGTAAGCGTCGAAGTGTAGCATTGAAACATGGCGAACGGGGATTAGTGCGGACATTTCTTTGTAGAACGTAACGGTCAGCTAAATATAAAAGTTTATTTCTAAAAATAGACCAGTTTTCTTCTATTGATCGTTCTTCAAAGTTCGCCATGAATTCATCGACGAATCGCTTCATTTCTTCTGTTATTGACCTGATGTCTGCTCTAGAGTATTCCCGGATGGTTTTAACACTTTTGTTAGAAGAAACACGTGCCTTTAGATTAAAGTGTAACATGGAATGATCACTTATTCCTTGAAGGTAGCTAAGGGAAGTAACCAAGTCTGGCTTGTTTGTTAGGATCAAGCCTAAGGTGTTGGAACAAGTAGCTGTAGTGCGTGTGGGTTTGTGTACGAGTTGGGTTAGATTGAAGTCAGAACATACGTTTATGAATTCAACACACTCAGACGAATTTTGAGTAAGGGTTACAATATAGCTTTGCCACTTTGTTTGGTAGGTTGAAGTATCCCAAAAGAAATAAGGGCAAATTCGGGTTACTAATAAGGACACTGTTTAAAACATCATGTAGTTCGTCAGAAAACGATGGCGAGGCGGTGGGCGACCGGTAACATGCGCAGAAGATGAAATCTTGGCTTGGCAGACAGATTCGTACACAGATAAGTTCTAGGCCGGAAGATACATTAACCACATAAGATTTCAGAGCACTGCTGACACCAATCAATACACCTCCCCCAGAACGTACGTCACGGTCGTAACGATAAATGTTGTACAATTTTTCGCATTCAAATATTTCACTGTTCTTTATTTTGACTGACACCCAAGTCTCTGTACAAACAATAATATCTGCTGAACATGAATCAATTGTAGATGATAACTGCACCAGCTTGTTCATCACGCTCCGTGTATTTGTGAAAAGTACAGACACGTGCTCGACATGTGGCTGCGATGAAGATAGCTATAGATGGGGACTGACGCGGGGAGTATGCACTGACACACTACCGCTCGATGCATGCGACACTTGGTTAGGGGTCACGTCACAAACCTCATCGGTCGCCGCGCAGTATACGTACGTTTTCTTGTTCATTACAAGTTTGCTGCTACGCAGTGAAAAACGCTGACCGCTTGCATTGCCAAATTCAATTAGCTTCTTGCGCGACTGTCCAGTGGTTCAGCAAAAGTCCTCCCCACTGACACGCCTGAGCTTTTAAGTTTGGCTTTTCGTGAAAGGATGCGGTCCCTCACTTTGGAAGAAAAAAACTTGACGATGATGGGTCGCATTTTTGTGGCTGAAAAAGCACCCAACCTATGTGCTCTCGAGATACTACCAGAAAGTTCAGAACTTTACATTTCAAGCAGAGAGGCTAGGTTGCACACGTGTGCTTCAGATTGCTCCCATGTCTCCGTTTCATTATCAGCTATTCCATAAAAGATAAGGTTGTCCCTTCTGGACCGGTCTTCAAGCTCGTCCATCCTTGACTTCAATTCCGCATTTTCGCTTTCGACAGCGGCAGAAACAATATTTGTTATGTCAGCGGCACATGGTCCGCGGTCAAGGGTATCGACAACTGACTCAAGAGCGTCCATCCTAGTTGCTAACTCGGAAACCGTTCGTGTAAAATTTTCTTGATACTTTTTAAGGTCAGCAAATTGCTGCAAAACATCAGCGTGACGCGACTCCAGTTCGGCGGAAAGATTGGCGATAGCCGCTAGGACTTCCGAATTAGGCCCCGGATTCGTCTCCACATCGCCGCAAAGCAGCAACTGTTTTGATACAAGAACGCATTCAGAAAACATCTCGCAAAGGACACTTGGGCACGGAAAGAGCAGCAGGCAAACGTTACTAGACTGTTTACAGTACAGTGACGGAATTTGACTAACCTGCACAACAAAAAGCAGCGGCTTGGTCAGTGACGAACACATGCTTCGTGCCCACTAAAGGCTGGCGTACGATGCCCGTCCTTTAAGTAGTTGGTGTCTAGTGTTGACCATGTCGATGACGCTTGCCTGTCAAGAAAGGGCTTGAAGGTTGTTTCAAGATCCGGTTGGTGACGAAAGCATGGCTCGTCGATAATCGGCGCCGGAGGCACCAGCTGAACTAGCAGGACTGGAACAGTCGATGCGTCATGCTGTGGTAGAAGCCATGCGCCAACCAGGAAAGACTGCACAACAAAAAGCAGCGGCTTGGTCAGTGACGAACACATGCTTGCCGCTCCCTCGTGCCCACTAAAGGCTGGCGTACGATGCCCGTCCTTTAAGTAGTCGGTGCCTAGTGTTGACCATGTCGATGACGCTTGCCTGTCAAGAAAGGGCTTGAAGGTGGTTTCAAGATCCAGTTGGTGACGAAAGCATGGCTCGTCGATAATCGGCGCCGGAGGCACCAGCTGAACTTGCAGGACTGGAACAGTCGATGCGTCATGCTGTGGTAGAAGCCATGCGCCAACCAGGAAAGACTGCACAACAAAAAGCAGCGGCTTGGTCAGTGACGAACACATGCCTGCCGCTCCCTCGTGCCCACTCGTGCCCGCTCCCTCGTGCCCACTAACCATAATGTTAATCCGCACCTCAGTTCAAAATACAGCTTCCCTCATTAAACGCATATCCAATCGTCATCACGGCATGAGGGAAGCAGACACACGCCGCCTCATACAGGCCTTTTGCCTAAGCAGAATTACCTACTCTATCCCCTACCCCTATCTCTCACTTACGGAGATCGAGCAACTTAACAGACTCATTCGTAATGCCTATAAAACTGCGCTCCATCTCCCTAAATCAACAGCCACGGATAAACTAGTTCAACTTGGGGTGCACAACACTCTGGGAGAGCTTGTAGAGGCGCATCTTTTCAGCCAATATCAAAGACTATCACTCACAGAAGCAGGACACGTACTCCTGCGCCGACTTGGAATCAACGTTCCTGGTAACACCACGGCCACGCACACAGTTCTCGTCACTGTTAGCAGCAACCTATTAATCCCGCCACTCCCAGAAAATACTCACCCAGAACATAATCGGGTGCGACGGGAAGCTCGAGCCAAGTCCTGTCAGAAGCGCTTCCCTCCTAATTTTCCCGCACTCTATGTAGACGCGGCCGAATATGTAGATCATCGAACTTTCGCGGTAGCCGTCGTAGATGGATTTCAAAAACTGGTCACTAGTGCGTCCCTTCCAAATTCGACAGAATCCCTGGAAGCAGAGGAGGCGGCAATTGCTTTAGCCATTGTTATTCCTCCACTGAGTATATTTTTTCCGATTCAAAAACTGCAATTCGTAATTTCGCCACTTTCCGAATTCATTCCCCGGCTGCTAAAATTCTTGAATCATCTCCTCCGCCTGATCGCCTCATCACCCTCCTCAAAGCCCTGCGCACTGTGGACACCCAGGCAACACGGCCGCTCACACCCAAGCCCGAGCACTCGCCAACCGGGCTCACAGCGACCTGCCTTCGCTTCGAGGTGCCAGGGATCGACTTCTTAGCTATCACGATATCACGCTATTTTACCGAAATCCTTGCCTAACGTATCCTCCGCCACATAAATCTCTCTACAGAAGTGACCAGGCTTCGGGGTGCAGGCTTCAAACGGCCACAGTGACGACTCCTTTTCTTCTCTCCCTTTTTACACATGGCGAAACCTCGCCTCATTGCAACTTATGTCCTAGCACCAGAGCCGACTTCCAGCACATATTTCTGAATTGTCCAAACAAACCCAAGCCTCCGTGGCAAGAGTCAGAACACCAGGAGCGATGGGAGGCTGCTCTGCGCAGCTCGCAACCGGGTTTACAGCTCCGGACAGTGAGCTGGGCCAGAAGGGTCGCCGAAGCACAGCAGTGTCCGGCCACCTAGAGCGGCCCGAGGGCTCGTCGTCATCCTGATTCCACTTCCCCTACCACACCCCCCCCCCCCACATAATTCCTTCGTGAATCAATAAAGTTGATTACCTACCTACCTACGGATGGCGGTGCACTGCGAGCGACTTACCAGCATGATGAAAGTACCGTGCCTGCGAACGGTTTTGCCGCTGTGAGTATACAGATATCTACATCTTTCCGTAAGACACCGCGAACATTGGACACCTTCTTATTGTTCGTTTGTGAATACAAAAGAACCATGACAAAAATTCCACGTGAGCCACACGTTGCGATCGCCAGTGGTCGTTTAGCCATACCCCTCGTAAGCCTAGCGACGCTGTCGGCAAGCTGACACGGGGCATCGGCGGGAGCCTGGCTGCTTCGCCAGCTTTCCTGCGTGAGCGCCGCGGCTATGTTTTTGTTTGCGTAATCGTGCACCAGCACTGCGAATGCTGGTTCAGCCGAGCTGATTGAATGCTAACAGATAATTCGTATTCTCTGACAGGAGGGATGCTTGCCTCCTGTCACCTAACTTAACCTAACCTAACCTGTTCAAGTATAGATAAATCTATATTAAAAGATTGGTGCGCTTCGGCACTGCAAAAGAGTGCACGTACATTTTCACGTTACTGCATCATTGTTAGTCGTTCTTAAGTAGAGTAAAAGTCGCTCACCGGCACTACAGGGGAGGTTGCTATGCTATATGTATCCGATAGTTTTTCTCTGTAGTGTAGCACGGGTGGTAAGTGTTTTCGGCATTTTACTATTGATTTATTAGTGCGTATGTAAATATGTTTGTGTGCGTTTTATGACGAATATGCTGCGTTCTTCAGTGCTGAATCAATTGGAATACGCATAAAACAAACACTATAAGTGCTGGTCACCACTTTTTTCCCATTCAACCAGGTTCAACTGTTAGTCTCACTGTAGCATTCTACTTGGACACACATATACACCAGGTGGAGTAAGCGCTAGAGGGTACCAGTTGAACCCTTGCAGTTGCTCCCGCAGTTAGTCCGAAATTGGTTCAAAATTTCTGGCAGCCCAATTAGTCCCCTAAAGAACCAATGACATACCTCACATTAAAGGGCCATTCACCAGGTTTGACAATTTTGATCTGACAAGCGCAATCCGTAGACGAGGCATTCGTGACCACGTCTGCCAATATTCGAAACCCTACGCGCCGCGGAAATGAGTGAAGTTTCAAGATGAACGCTGCTTCCCCTCTCCTCTGCTGGCGCACGCCTAGAGAAAGAGGGCGTGACGAGGGATTATGATTGGCCCTACGTACAATGACGTTGGTCCTCTACGTACACGGCTCTGCTCTGACGTTGTCAACAGTATACCACGTGACATGGTAACACAACATTCGTAGTTTATGTATTTGTTGCTTTAAGAGATGAATAAATATATAAAAAATAATGAGATGCAATTAAAACAATGCGCGTTTTTCTTTCATTTTTTTCCTGTGAAATGCTACGAGATGCGGGGCTATTGTGCCAGCGTTTCGCATGCGTTCGTGTCCCTGCGCTTTGAGCAGATGACCACCGTGAAACGCTCCTATGCTTTCGCGCACTCCTTGTGCTCATCTACACTACCGCGTCTAAGCCAGCGTTTCCAAATCATCCCGCATAAACAGGCACAAGACCACAAAATAACGCTCGTCGACAAAGCAACGCTGCTCGCGTGCTCTGGGGCTGGACTTGTTTGGGCACGTCATACGTAGGTCATCTCATGGTCGGATGCTGGAGACGGTGGGGAAGAGATTTGGCTTGCGAAGGCTACGCGGAGGAGCGGCAAGAATTTCGAGCTTGCCTCCTCTAATACTGATTTTGCGCCGCTTCAAAAAACCTGTTTTTTCCGCTCATGATGAACCGATTAGAAATTTTTTGTGGCAAAATGTTCCTCATCGCACACCCAACAACTTCCATTCTCTAAATAAAATTTGGTGATGGGCCTGGTGAGTGGCCCTTTATTCCTTTTAGACTTCGGGTAAATAATCTGAGATAGCTCGAATTTCACTCTTTGTAGGTTGCAATTACGAGATGTTTGCTTTATTCTTGACGTGAGCTAAATGCCGAGAGGGTACACACAATCAGTTTGAAGTTGTCAATCTGAGACGATTATTTACATTTTAAGAAGTAGAATATGCGCGACAAATTCGCTTTCTTGTATTAAGAAAGAAGCATCATGGCAGAATTATTGTCCATTCCATAGTTCCATAGTGAAAGATTCCTTTCCCACACTGCGCAATATATTTATGCGCATACGTCATACGCTAGGACTTTAAAATATTTTACACAGACTTACAACAAATACCGGCACTATAACCTTTCTGTTTACTTTCCTCATGAAATATTTGAACATTTGTGACTTTGTTTACAGTGTGTATTTTCCGCCGTACTTCTACATTTAAAGGAGGCTTATCAGAAGTGTTTAGTAAACGCTTGTCGTTGGTTTATGAACTTTAACTTCTCCAAGTGCCTCTTGCTAAAAGAAAGGTAATTGCAGAAAAACCGTATAATTTTGGCAGCGGGGTTTTCACTCACTGACGCAGTGGTCGAGAAAAACTACTGCGATGTTAACGCAATTGTGTTAAAAAGGCCATGTCGTAAAAATGCGTCTTTGGAGACTTCTTATATGACTGTGAGCTTAAGATTGGCATTGTTTGTGTTAGAGCAGTTCTAATGGAAGAAAATAGAACAGATCAGCTACTGAGCCGGAATTTAGTACCAATGCATTGCGTGCCAGCCATTTCAAGATCACCGATGATGAAAACATTCGCTTTGAACATAACACTTGGTGTATCTATAATGAATAATGACGATAGATAGGAGACAAAGAAGTTAAACTACTTCTGTGGGGGGAAATCGCCGTTTGATTGGTGAAGACGATGATAATGAAAGCGATGTTTGTCAGAATAAACACGCTGAACTTGGCAGCAAAGAACAACGGAGATGATCAAGGAAAGAACGATCAAGGAAAGGCAAGCAGAGAAGCCCTAAAAATTATAGTAATAAGGATACTGCTGATAAATGTGTTCGCCTTGTCATGAAGGCATAAAAGTTCGTAAGTGTTTGTCATAGTGATCAGGTACAGCTTAAAATGGAAGATTTGAGGCCAAAAAGAAAATTATGAAGATGCCACACTCTACTGGTGCAGCAAGGATGATGAGTGCTTGAAGTACAAGAGTCCAAGGAACGACATAGGTTAACTCGTAGCAGATGATTGAAGAAATTAACTGATGTCTGTAACGTTGTTTGAAATTGTAGAATGGAACCCCAGCATCAATAAAAGGCTCATATTCTTTTTTTAAAGAGTTACAAGGTCTGTCAGAAAAGTGACCACGCACTTAAACGCAAGGCCCTGCCGTGGTAACCAAATATGTGAATCTTCGAGTGATCGACGAATGAAAGATTGTAAGAAGATATAAACAAGTCGGTGAGAATGTCTGGCAAGGTGAAACCTCTCACGCCTTCTCCAACTCGCCAATTCTTGCAAGCACAAGTCGGAATTAGGAGACCAAAATTCTATTTTTTAGTGTATGCTTGGTCGTTAACCATCTTGCCTTTGGCAAAGAAAAATCTGCGGCGAGATGAAGGCATAAATTTCCAGAGACTTGCAATAGCTACGGGTTTCCTGCCACTCTTTAGATGTGACACTTAATGACAGGCCAGAATAATTTCGTTGCTTCCATTTCGGGAAGGACAGGAGAAGAGAATTATGCCATTTGAGAAAAAAAACTCTAACGCCTACTAGGCTATCATGTATGACTATGTAATATAAACCAGTTAATAAGTTGACAATGTTCATTCGCAAACTCGTAACATTAGGATGAAAAAGATTCGCCATGTCAACTTTCGTAATTAAAACGCTATGAGATCTGCGGTTCTATTGGCATCAAGTACACCGAGTCGTCATATACAACAAGTTGAACGCACTCTCACGTAGATATTTGGCATCGCTAATCACGCCTAAAGCCACACCCTTCGTTCCAAGCTTCGAATAAATATTCCATTCATGACTCGTAATTCTAAATTAGGTATATGAGACTCTGGCGAAACGGTGGCATGCGCACAATGAACATAGCTTATCATGTTTTTTATGACTCGCATTTCTTGATTATCATGTTTTATCATTATCATCGAAACGGCCAGGAGAGCTAAAAGTGGTAGGCAGCTAGACAGACAGACAGACAGACAGACAGACAGACAGACAGACAGACAGACAGACAGACAGACAGACAGACAGACAGACAGACAGACAGACAGATAGATAGATAGATAGATAGATAGATAGATAGATAGATAGATAGATAGATAGATAGATAGATAGATAGATAGATAGATAGATAGATAGATAGATAGATAGATAGATAGGCAGAGGCACTCAACATCACTTAAACTCACTAAAAAATGCTCCGCGTTCCAAAACGTGGTTGATTTTCCATTAACGAATCGGTATATCGCGAAAGTGAAATGTTTCCTGACAAACGTAGCTTAGCGCAGGTCGCGGGATCGAATCCCAGCTTCGGCGGCTGCATTTCTGATGGAGGCGGAATTGTTGTAGGCCCATGTGCTTAGATTTGGGTGCACTTCAAAGCACCCCAGGTGGTCGAAATTTCCAGAGCCCTCCACTACGGCACGTCTCCTAATCATATGGTGGTATAGAAACGTTAAACCCCACATATCAATGAAGGTAGTTGAGCATTGATTGTGTATTGTTTGGCCAGAAGAGTTAAGAAATAATTGCTGCAATAACAAATTGCAATGTCTCGCGAAGAACAGCAAGCAGCTCGAAACTTGCAGCGCACACCTCAGGCAAAGAGCACGCATGCAAGGACCATACACAGGATCAGCGTGGACAAACAACTGTCACAAATCGACACTTAAAGCATGCCGCTCAAACAAAAGGAAAGACGTAAGAAACAAACGTGAAATTCTACATCTGAACGAGTGCAAAAAATTGTCACAATTACTTCTTCGATTGTAAGCAGCGAACTCTTTTTCTAACGCGCCAGTGGCAGTGGGCAAAGTGGTGCTCGTTCTCTCTTTACCTACTAAACACTGTGAAAAATTCTGCCAAAATGAAGGTGAGTATACTATCAGCTCTGTTTTCAAGCTTATGGTGGTCAAAATGATCACAGGCTGCCATTTTTAAATGACGCAGAATTTTATCATTTTCATGTGGTTGCCGTCATTTGAAGATACAAGCAAACAGTCAAATTGACTAAATTTGCGTCAAAATGACAACAGGCCGTCATTTTCAAATGACGGCACAGTTTTAGTATGTTGATGTTTTCGGTCATTTTAGTATAGAAGCAAGACGTCAAGTTGATAACATTCACGTCAAAATTACTAAGGGTTGTCATTTGCAAATGACGGTACTCTTTCATCATATTGGCCTTTTTTAGTTAACTTCATAGACAACTAAACTGTCCGATGGACCACCCATCACCGCTAAAAGTTGTCAATTTTAAATGAAAGTAATTACTAATTAGTGTAATTTAACGTTGAACTGTCAAATAAAACTATTATCAAGCAATCAATGCAGCATTTTCTTTGTAGGGTGACAGTAGGCTCTCATTGCATAGTCGATAATGGCTCATGAAAACAAGTGTATTCTGTGTCATTATCAATTGTAATGTAGTCTACGGCGCCATGCCACTGTCGTTTGATATGGGTAGTACTGCATAAAATATGCAACGAACGCTTCTGTGAATCTTCACATTTATTCTGCAAAGTTTTTTGAGAAGGCTGATCACCCTTTGAGCTATCCGCTGACTCTGCCTTTACCACAGCGTTTAGTCGGGATGATCTGCCCCTTGTACCTGGGAACGAAAATAGAATGACAAAATAAATTTATGCCCCAAAAACTATGCCAATCACATACTTGGCCTTCAGATGTGAGACGTCGGGAATGAGTCAGCTGCACTAACTTGTGTGATACAGACACTGCATTATGAAATTAAAGAGCACCACACAGAAGTTTTGTGCAGCAAATGTAATAGTTTTTGTCATATGCTGAAAATATGAGAACAGTTGAAACAGAAAACAATAATACAATACAGTATTTCGAAAAAGTTTTGCTTTTTATAAAAAACGCTATACATGCAGCTTGTTACAACTTACTGCCAAGACAAAAAATAAAGATAAAATGAGTAACCTATCAAAGTCCTGAAAGAGTAGCACCTTGACATTAACGAAAACACTGTATCATTATAATTGATCGAATCAGCAATCTTATGTAAATTATTCAGTGTGACACAGTTTCACTTGTGTGCCTAAAGTTTGAAGTGCCATCTAGGTAGGCAACACAAAAATTTTTTGCAAAATATAATGGGTCACTAACTGCTACTCACATTCACATAAACCCGCCAATTTTGTTTTAGCGTGATCGGAGATAATCGAAAATTGACCGAGTACGCTTGATATGAAATGATCCAATACAATTGACATGGTCACCGAAACGGTGGAGAAACTTGGCTTAGATTGACCCAGGTGTTACCCATTGATAAACACATAACAGCTGTCAGGGGAAAGAGCTTTACAAACAGATATTGCACGAGAAATAAAAAGAAAACAACGCCAAGCAAAAACAAACTATCATATGCTTCTTGAAAAAGTCATCCTTTTTAGGAAAGAAAATAGGAATGCAGAATGTAGTTCAAGTTTGTTGTCATAGACACAATGTTATAAGACAAGCCATTCATGCGGTAAATGGCACAATTTAAAGGTGAACGTATTCCACAGAATTCTGTGTGGCTGTGTTTTTAGACCTCAAGTTGCTGGGAACCTAATTATTCATATGAACGGAAAACACTGCATTTTTGCATTTTGAGGTAGCCTCATTCTCAATTTTTAAGTGCATCCTACCTGTGATACATTAGTGGAGCAGGTTGGGAATGCCTAAAGTCCATCTTATCTTCTGCATATAAAACAGTTTACAGATCAACTCAGCATATACATAATATTTCGGTCGGAAACTTCATGATCTTGCATTGTTGCTGGAGACGGCCTTTTCACAAAAGTACTCGCTTTTTTTTGAAGGCTGCAGTCATAATGAAGACAAGTTTACTTGTCAAAATGTTTGCTCCAGTGACACTCTACGTTCTTGAATTCGCCATCTCTATCTTTCCGAGAAATTTTGCTTTGAATATTAAGTCAAGCTGCAGAAGTCATGTTTTGAGCAAAAAATTTCTATATGAAATGCTCACCTATAACAGCTAGATGAGGAGTTTCTGGCATCTTCTCCAGGCTCTCTTCACCTGCACGCTGCGAAATCACAAGCGAAAAATCCATTAGACTCGGGAGAAAAATTGTAATATCCAGACATACCTATCTAAATCAGACATCATAACCAAACTTCTAAGGGCCTCCTACCATTGTTTAATATAAGGAGCTGATAAAGCAGTTCATGATACAAGCCTACACACTGTTCAACGGGAGAAATACATGGCAAAATAAAAGATAAAAAGAAGACATTTTGACTTCCATAAAGGCCTCCTTCCCAATGGGGCCATGCAACTGAGGCTCGGGTGCATGGGGAGTGTTTGCCTGGAAATCGAATTTGAGATATTAGATTAGAAGACATAATTAAGAATCTGGTCTGTCTTTATAAATGAAATGCACGTGAAAACATGATTGATTGATTTCGGGGATTTAACGCACCAGAAGCACCATATGATTATGAGAGAAGCCGTAGTGGAGGGCTCCGGAAGTCTCGACAACCTGGAGTTGTTTAACGTGCACGCAAGTATGAGTACACGGGCTTGCACCGTTTCCGCCTCCTTTGGACATGCAGCCGCCACAGCTGCGATTTGATCCCACGACCTGCAGGTCAGCAGCCAAGTACCTTAGCCACTAGACTACGGTGGCGGGGCGGCACGTGTAACCAGAAATGGTAAAACAAACAGACTAAATAAAAAAAAGAAATTGTGAGATATTGAAGACATACCTCGCTTAGCATTGTGAAAGTTGCAGTGACATCTATGACCAAATATGCTTGAAGTTGACCCGTTTACGCCACAAGGTGTCTGTTGACCCTTCAGACCAAGTCTGTAAACCAAAAACGATTGAAGCTATTAGCACTCAGTGAATGATGTCTAATAGACAGCTGCATGCAGTAACTTGCATGAAAACTTGCAAGCACTTGACACTTCTCCTAGAATCGTCCTAACGTACTGCATTTTAGGTGCGTGCACATCTCAATAACGCTGTACTTAACTCCAGTTCGCCAGTTTTAACGAAGTGATAACTGGTGCTTTCATAAGCAGTAACTTTTCTTTTAAATGATTCAGTCAGCCCAGGCGCAATATTGCCCTTGGTACAATGTTTCTCAAAATACTCTGTTTTTTTTTTCATCTTGGACTTTTTTCCGTGACACATTTAGGCCTCCGTGTGCATTTACAAACTAAGGTGCCTTTAGATTGCGATTTGCGAACCAGGGTAGAATTGCCCAATCGCAATAAGATACACACGTCTGCCTTTCAATTCCGGCTAGTGGTCGAGAATCAGAGTATGAAATTGCAAAAGAGGTGCAGTGTTCAGCCACCGGACTAGACAAAAATTCTATTTGTGGTTGAGCTATATATTTACGATTGAGCGGCTGTATCGTCCAGACTATTTAGTTCCTCGGAAAAGTGATGATGGTCATGGGCTTATAGTGCATGTAATATAACGAACAGATGAAAAGGAAGAACAAAAACTGCTTACGAAACATCTTAATCAGGACATCTCAATGTATTCAGTGGTACACAAGATGATAACGCGCGCGACCAATCGATTACGATCCTTGCACCGTTATCAGTTTCAATCACTATCGGAAATGCGCGATTAGTGCGATGAACACGATAAACACGTGCCAATGCTCCTCGTACGCTCACGTTTTCGTTCTTTTTTCATTGAAAGAGGACTTTTTTATCATTAGACACAAGCTGACGCCTGGAAGTCGCTTCACGTGTTTCAGCCTCGGCGAGAATCCACCTCTCCTGGCGGCGGTGTTGGGCTAACTCCAACGGTGCATGCACGTCGCTCGAATGCATACTGCAAGCAGAGAATTCCCACAGACGCGCGAAAGAAGTCAACTCCACAACCCGCGAAAACGAGCGCTTGCTTCTTTGCTACTCGCAAACTAGGTTACGTGTTAAAACTATGGACAGCCGAAGAATGTAAACAGACGAAAAAAGTATATAGGCACACCCACCTTGTAACTGGGTTTAGGCGGAAGCGTTGATTAGAACGCGCGTTATACCGGCGCTCAGTCTTTCCAGTACACCACGCAAGAAATAAGACACAATGGCGCACGAAGATGCAGGCTTTCACCCGACGCGAAAAAAAAACCACACAAAGGTCGAAAAACACGAACATGTTGGCAATGCATGCAATAGCACCATCGGCTGTGCCTCTCTCTCTCTCTCTCTCTGGAAAAGCAGCGGTGGCCTCCTTTCTACTCTCTTGTGGAGGGGTGACCTCAAAGGGGCGCGAGAAATAGTGAGGTGTCACATGACGTGTGGTAGCCAACCAAAGCGCACTGGAAGCTTTTCTCTCTTTCTGTCTCTCAGCCCTGCTTCTCTCCGCTTGCTAAAAGATGGTTAAGCCCCCATCTTTTCCGTTTGATGGCGACGACTCGTCAAAATTGATAAAGAGATAGTTGTCAAAATGACGGCCCGTTTTTACAGTGTAACTGCTGATCAAGGTTGCGGTAGAAGCACAAGACGTACAGGGCGCCCGAGTACCGAGGCGAGCTGGCGTGCGAGCACGCCATGACGCACCGTAACATCCGTACACACTTTGAACAAGCCATGCGGAGGCACGTGAGCAGATAGACGTAGTGGGTGGCGTGCCACGACATTAAGAGCACGAGCGCTAAGCGTGTTCTTTACCCACTATCTCCTTATTGATGATAAAAATATGCTGTAATATCAAGCTCTATGATGTTCAGCGGTACCTTGAGTATATAAATGGCTTGCAGTTAACATGATGCAAAAGGGTTGCTGGGTGGCTCAACGCGCCAAGTCCCCGGCGCCTACCGGCACCGACCAGCTGCGGAGCCGCAGAAGATCGCCGTCTAGAAGGCGCACTGGACAACCAGCTCCACGGTCATCATGCAAGGAAGGTTTCTCCAGCTGGAGGGGGCTCTCCCGATCCAGGGAACTATCTGGTGTTCGTCTACAAAAGGCACCCGCTGGGGATACTCGCTGAGCCAATTGTGTCAAGAGAATGCTATCCATGGTAACGAGGCAAGTGCCTCCACTTTCAGAGCATGGCGCGAATGGGATTGCACAACTCGAATGCGAAAACGCTATGCTAAGGAGTGCTTTTGAGCGTCTTCAAGCAGTGGTAGATGAACTAAAATTTGAGACCACGTCTTCGCCCTCGCAGTAGCCCCCGCCATCGTGAACAGCAGACGTGTCCATTGATATGCTATTTGAGGCACCTGCAGGCAAACGTCCCGCAAAGGTGAGAGCTCTGTCCTGCCTTTACAAGATTAGGAACTGGAAGATCTTGAATCTCACTCCAACGAGTTTAAAAACGGCCTGACAGAATTTCAGGCCGAATTCGGGGACACGATCACATTCCGTAGTAAAGCGTTCTCAACTTTGAGCATGAGCGCTGCAACACTCGAATACTAGAGCAATAGTGGGTAATCGGGTGCGACAGTGGCAAATCCTTCATTTTCTTCGAGTAGCTCCTAAACAGGGCCATTCAAAATAGCGGAAAGGAGGTTCTATACGTAGTGTACTGCAAGAGATATCAACATAATTTGCAATCATGGCCTCGCGAAAAGCTATATGCCAGTTGATTTCTCATGTGATGCCGAACATTCCCCTTACAAGGGTCTACACGGGCAATCCATAGACAAACCTTTCAGCACGGCTGACGTCATGGAGGCCCTCATGAAACTAAATACTCGATCAGCCCCAGGCTCGGATGGTATATCAAATCGAATTCTGCCTATTATGGACAATACATCTATACAAATACCGACTGCCGAGATTAACAAGGTATGACAAGAGGGCAGTATCCCGGAATCGTAACCTGGCTTCAGTCTGTGTTATCCGAAAGCCAGGACGACTACTTAATCTTTGTAATGCAAGATCCATATCGCTTACAACCAGCATAGGAAGGGTGGTTGAACACGTCGCTGTTAGCCGCATAACTGAACACATTTGAAGACACTGGCTTATTTCTGTACAACATGATTGGCTTCTGACCAGCATAATTGACACAAGATGCCATGAAGTTGATAAAACACCAGGTCATTAAGGTAATACGAGAGATGTCTGCAAAATTTTGAGAATAGACCTAAAGAAAACTTTTGACAATCTCTCCCACACTCATACTCTCAATTACATGTGTAATTTTCACTTGGGACATAGATTCTACAATTTCAACGCCACTTTTCTCAAAAACAGAAAGGCCATGGCTAAGATGGCAGATCTGAAATCAGAACCCTTCGTTCTTAACTCCAAAAGTACGCGACACGGTGTGTCGCTCTCGCAACTTCTGTTTAATATTGCTCTCTGGGAGCTTTCTAAGAAGCTATTGCAGAAAAAGGCATATGTCTTACACTTTACGCCGATGACAACACTCTCTGGTGCACCGGTTGCAGTGAGAGTAGAGTAAAAGTGGCACTCCAACAGTCTGTAAAATATACCGAAGCTTTCCTTAGCGGTACCGCACTCTAATTCTCTCCAACTAAATTGAAACTTTGGTTTACAGACCTAATAGAATGGTTGTGAAGCCTCAAGGCCGGGTCCCACTTTCAGATTCCAATATAGTGCTTCGCGCCAGCTCTGGTAATATCAATCCTAGGGTAGAGGTAATCAGAGTACTTGGAATTATAATAGATGTGAATGGCACAAATTGAACGACCATAAACAGGCTCGCGGCTACAACGGCAAGCATGGTTAGGCTTATCCATAGCGTCTCCTACTCTAAAGGTGGCTTGAAAGAGGACAATTCACTAAGGCTTTTTCTCTCTTTCTTAGTGATCCACATTACTTAAGTTGCTCCCATGCACTGCTAGCAAAGTCATGAATTGTTCAGAATAATCTCCTGATCCACAGAAGCATCAAAAGAGTTCTAAGGTTACCTTCAGGTACAAGTACAGAACGCCTCGTGCCGTTTGGAAAGGAGATCATCGAGGCACAACATACGGTTCAGATGGCGAAGCACTCTCCCTCGGCTGCAGGCAGGAGCATCCTGACAATCCTAAAGTATAGTGCGATAGAAGATAAACGTAATCATTCTCTTTCTGAAAAGCTAATGGTTCTCCCGCAACGTACCACTGCTGTACAACGCGAACACGCGGAAGGCCAGGGGTGAAGCACCACTCAATAGTGTTCGCGCAAATCCGGAGTTTGCATGCTTCATTGAGGCGGTGCAGTATGGTCGAAGAGTCAACTTCTCGGTCGTTGCAGTTGACTACGCAGGTTGTGTTATGCACTCCGCGTACATCAGGAACACTGCTGCCGCTAAAGCTCCTCTCGGTCTCCCGTCGAGGAGACCAAGAGCCATAGCTCTCGCTCTCCTTGACGGCTCCCGGCAAATACATCTATACAGACAAAAGAGTGGTGGTGCGAGCCTTTGCATATAGATCGGTATTGGATGAAGTAGTTCGCATCTTAGGTCATATGGATATTTCTGTGCCATCAGTAGAAGGGCAGAAATTTAGGGAACGACCTGCACTTGTGATCTTTCTTGGTGTGAACGGTGCATATACCAACGTTTCCCATCAAGGTCTACTAAACGCACTACTGTTATTCTAACTGGGAGGGCAGATGTTTCGATAGATGTGAAGCTACCTGACACGAAGATCCCTTTTTCTATATACTGAAGATGACCTGACCTCAGACCACTGCACGTGCCATGGAGTCGCGCGGGGTGGTGTTTCAATCCCAGTTCTTTTGAACCTTGCTTTGCTTGGCCTGGGGGAAGCTCTCCCGGAAGCAGTCAGCATTTCAATATACGCTGATGACATCTGCATGTGTGTTTGGGCATCAGAATTCACACGCCTACAAGTTCTATCAAGGATACAAAGGGCAGCATCGCAAGCATTTGACTATTTTCGCATGCAAATTTCAACAACCGCAAGAGAAAAATTTGCACTGGAGTCCTACACGTGCAAGGCAATCATAACTTATTGATAAAAATTATTGACCAGCCCATTTCTTACGAGAACCGCCGTCGTTTTTTGGGTGCCATTGTTGACCGCGACATCTCCTTGAGCCCTCACGTGACTAGCTTGAAAGCATAACTGGTATCTATTGCCCATGTCCTCAAAGATGTGGTCCGTCATTGAGTTGTATGCTACAGCTATACCAAGCATATTTTATTGGTGTATTGCGCTACAGTTCTCCTCTGCTTACTAAAATTTTCATGTCAAACATTCGAGCACTTCAGAGCGTGCAAGCATAGGCACTCCGTACTTTTCTCGGACTACAACGAACTACTTCAACCGCTGGAATAATTATATTGACTCTGTTATGGCGTTTATTAGCAGGCACAAAGCAATTATACACATTGGCGACAGTAACGGCCAAGCACGGGCTCTCAGCGCGAGCGGCGTCCTTTTTGGTAGACCCACTAGAGAACACTTGAGAGTTTGACCCACTTCAGTGTTCGGCGGCTTCTCTACAATTACCCCGATGTCGAAGAGGAAGCCGCCTGGCGACCTAACAGCTTGTCACTACGAACGGGTCATAGTAAGCCTTCAGGCGTTCCACGTTGACTATGTCACGCCCGCGATGGCGCATGTCCGAAGATTGTTCAATTGGCTCGATAAGATAGTTGACTGGAAATGTGCGCTCGATCACACGGTAGGGACCTTCATATTTCGGGAGTAGTTTGGAAGAAAGGTCAGCTACAGAGGTCGGGATTGAGAGCCATACAAGGGAACAGGAAGGAACGTGGGTTCAGAAGTGGCGGAGCCATCACGAATTTTCTTCTGCTGCTCTTGCTCGTGCGTCGTAAATGTCTTGGCCAGCTCGCGACACTCTTCAGCAAGCCCGGCTGTCTCAGAAATAGGTGCACACTCAGATGGATCCGGCGTGTACGGGAGTATCGTGTCGATGGTGTGTGACGGGTGCCTTCCGTACAGCAAGAAGAAAGGTGAAAAACGGGTCGTGCTCCGAGGGGCGGTGTTGTAGGCGTAGGTGACGAAGGGCAGTATAGTATCCCGATTCCTGTGGTTGGCGGCGACGTACATCGAAAGCATGTCGCCGAGGGTGCGGTTAAAGCGTTCGGTCAGATCATTCGTCTGCGGGTGGTAAGCAGTTCTTTTGCGGTGGACAGAATGGCACTCCTTGAGAAGGGCTTCGACGACTTCTGACAAGAAGACACGGCCTCGATCGCTGAGAAGCTCCTGAGGTGAACCGTGGCGCAGTATGAATCGATGCAGTAGGAAGGACGCAACATCACGCGCAGTAGTCGTAGGGATAGCGGTGGTTTCGGCCTATCGCGGTAAATGATCTACGGCGACGATGGCCCAGCGGTTACCAGTTGACGTCAGAGGAAGTAGTCCATACAAATCGATACCTATGCGCCCAAACGGACGCTCAGGGCAAGGTAACGTTTGCAGACTGGCTGGCGACATGTGTGCTGATGATTTGCGGCGTTGGCAAGCGAGGCAGGAGCGAACTGCTGCACGTAGCGGCACATCCCGCGCCAGAAGTAGCGTTGTCAAATGCGATGGTAGGTTTTGAATACCCCAGAGTGCACGCATTGCGGATCAGAACTTAAGCATTCACATATCTCAGACCGCAGACTGCAAGGTATCACGAGTAACCACTGCCGGCCATCGGCGTCGTAATTGCGTCGGTGTAGAAGGCCGTCACGGATGGCGAAAAGGCGAACTTGACGACGCAAGGCATGCGTTGATGGCGTTGCGGATGGATCAGAGAGCAAGTCGATGAGCGGGCCGATCCAATTATCCTTTCGCTGTTCGGTAGCGATGATGTCAACATCAATGGCAGAAACAGCAGCCGAGGATACTGAGCAGAGCACATCACCTTCAGGCAGAGGGGAGCGCGAGAGGGCGTCGGCGTCAGCATGCTGGCGTCCGTCGCGGTACAGCACGCGGATGTCGCAGTCTTGTAAGCGAAGAGCCCAACGGGCGAGACCGCCTGAGGGATCCTTCAATGATGAAAGTCAGCATAGTGCATGATGGTCGGTGACGACATCGAATGGGCGACCATTCAAATAAGGTCGAAGCTTTGTAAGGGCCCAGACGATCGCCAGGCACTCTTTCTCCGTGACGGTGTAGTTTGTCTCGGCTCTCGTGAGCGTATGGCTTGCATATGCTACGACATATTCAGGGAATCCGGGTTTGCGCTGCGCCAGGACAGCGCCGAGGCCTACACCGCTGGCGTCTGTGTGTACCTCCGTCGGGGCCGTAGGGTCGTAGTGGCGTAGAATGGGAGGAGACGTCAGCAAATGGCGGAGCTTCGCGAACACGTCGTCGCACTCAGACGACCACGAATTGAGGGGCCCGTTACTTCCAAGGAGCTTCGTCAGCGGAGATATAATCGTAGCAAAGTTTCGTGTGAAGCGTCGGAAGTATGAGCACAGGCCCACAAAACTACGCAGTTCTTTGACGGACGCAAGTTTGGGGAATTCAGCCACGGCCCGAAGCTTGGCTGGATCAGGAAGAATGCCATTTTAGGCACGACGTACCCTAGGATGGTGAGTTGCCGTGCTGCAAAGCGGCAGTTCTTCAGATTTAGTTGCAAGCCGGCATTGCTCACACGTGCGAAAACTTCTTTCAGACGTTGGAGATACGTGGAGAAATCTGGGGCGAACACAACAACGTCACCGAGGTAACACAAGCACGCGTGCCATTTAAAGTTGCGCAGAACGGTGTCCATCAAGCGCTCAAAGGTCGCAGGTTCTTACATAGACCAAACGGCATGACGTTGAATTCGTACAAGCCGTCGGGTGTGATGAACGCAGTCTTCGGTCGAGCGTCATTAACCATGGATACTTGCCAGTACCCCGAGCGCAGATCGAGAGAAGAAAAAGTTCGGCTCCGTGAAGGCTGCCAAATGCGTCATCGATGCGCGGCAGTGGGTAAACATCTTTGCGAGTGATCTTATTGAGCCCTCTGTAGTCCAC
Source organism: Rhipicephalus microplus (assembly GCF_013339725.1). NCBI lineage: Eukaryota > Metazoa > Arthropoda > Arachnida > Ixodida > Ixodidae > Rhipicephalus > Rhipicephalus microplus. Next base: position 108,968,794 of record NC_051169.1, read on the forward strand.
ACAAAACCACACAGAACCATCTTTCTTCGCAACAAGAACAACAGGAGACGCCCATGGACTGTCCGAGGGCCGAATAACGTCGCGTCTGAGCATATCATCACCCTGCTCGTTAATTTCCCGACGTACAGCAAGCGACACGTGATAGGGACGTTGCCGTAATGGCGGATGGGCACCAGTGTCGATACGATGTGCAACAGCGGACGCGCGACCGAGAGAACTTCGCCCGACATCAAAAGAAAAATGATATTCTCGCAGCAGGTCCAGAAGCTGGGAACGCGGTACCGACGTAAGATTGTCATCAATGTAGGGGCCAAATACATCAGGAGATGATGAATCATAAGTGGAAACAGCACTGATGGTACGCGAATTGGGACAACGCGAGTCATCAGGTACGTCCAGGACTTGTGCGTTATCCCCTGCTTCTACTCTGCCGAGACATTCCCCTCGAACCAAGGTAACTGTGTACGGGGATGGGTTGGTCACGAAAATAGCGGCGTTGCTCTGGGTGATTTGCACGGTCGCGAAAGGTACTAGCAACCCTTTCCTTCGGCAAGCACAGTCAGATGGCGAAACGAGTGCAATTGTGTCGGAGAGTCCAGCGCAGTAGACAGATACACCCATCGCCGAGCTTGGAGGCACTATGGCATCGTCTTTCACGAGAATCTTGCTCAGTTTCGAGGGACTGACTTCCGGCGTCAAATGCGAGAAGGGTGAGAGTTCAATTTCGGCAGCGGCACAATAGATGACGGCGTCGTTGCGGGAGAGAAAATCCCACCCCAGGATGACGTCATGAGAGCATGCAGAAATGATGATGAATTGGCCGACATACAGAACGTCCTGAACGACAACGCGAGCTGTGCACTCTGCTGAAGGATGGATACGATATGAACCGGCAGTACGAAGAGACAATTCAGAAATCGGCGTCGTCACTTTTTGAAGCAAGCGGCAAAAGTTTTCGTCCATAACGGATACTGCAGCTCCAGTGTCAATAAGAGCAGATGCATGAACACCGTCCACAAGCACGTCAATGACATTAGATGGGCGGCTCTGAGGGCTTTCACATTGCAATAGCATCGCAGTCCTTGCCTCGGGGACTGCGATGACTAGTTTTCCCGCTCATTAGTAGCCGAACGTGGCCTCATGGGGGACCGGGAACGACGTCGTGGAGACGGCGACCTTTGAGGAGATGGACCTGGCCGAGACGGCGGTGGCATGGACGGTGGTTCGTCGTGATAGCGACGGCTGAGGTGGCCAGCAACAGGCGAAGAAATTGGACCCGGCTGTACGCGATGACAATAACGGGCTACGTGACCGGCGTAACCACAGGCAAAGCAGATGGGCCGGTTGTCGGGTGTGCGCCATTGGTTCGCTGGGGTAGGTCTTGTCCATGACGCAAGAGCCCATGGACGGAACGGTGGCTGGAAAAACTGCAGGGGGTGCTGGATCTGAGTGTGCGAGGTCACGTCAACATACGTACCCGGGATACCCGCTGTAAAAGATGGAGGTCGTGCGGCAGCTTCGGCGTAAGTCAGTGGGGCGGGCGGTTGAACGACTGGAGGTGGCCTGGCGACCACTTGGGCGTAACATGGGGCGCAGGGGCCGGAAGCTGCTGTGGTTGGTACGCAGGCATGACTTCCGCTATTTCCTGCTCAATTGCTCGTTGGTTGGGTGGAAGAATGGCAGTGGCCGATTGTTGAGCAGCCGGTGTGTGGGCAAAGGGCAGGAGAGAGAACTGCCGCGCGATTTCCTCACGTATGAAGGACTTGAGGTCTGCCAGCAGTGCCACCCGATCACAGCTCGCCTCCAAGCCTGCAAGCCCTGCATCTCGTGGTGTGGAGGGCCGGGTCATCGAACGCTGCCAGTGAAGCTCCTCGTAGATCTGACACAGCGTGATGACCTCAGCTACTGTGCCTGGGTTTTTGGCAAGCAGTATCGTGAAGCCATCATCGTCAATGCCCTTCATGACGTTCCGGACCTTGTCTGATTCCGAAATGCTGTCGTTGGATTTCTTGTACAGGTCCAGGACATCTTCTATGTAACTGGTGAATGATTCACCGGCCTGCTGAGCGCGTTCGCGTAAGCGTTGCTCGGCTTGCAGCTTACGAACGGCAGGGTGGTCAAAAACGTTGGTGATAGCGGTCTTGAAATCGGACGAGGTTGCGAAATCGGACGCGTGGTTGTTGTACCACAAGCTTGCAACGCCCGCAAGGTAGAACACCAAGTTTGTCAACTTACCGTCCTCGTCCCATTTGTTGGGGACGCTCACGCGCTCGTAAATGGCGAGGCAGTCCTCCACGTCAGTGCTATCGGCGCCCGTGAAGATGGGTGGATGTCGGATTCTGGGGACATCGGGACAAGGGGGTGGCGGGGAAGAAGGCGTTTTCTGAGAGGCATCATGGGACATGGTATACTGCAAGGTACGTGAGCGCAGTTCCAAGGGCATCAAAGGGGATCGTAGCACTCTCCACCAATTTGTTATGGCGTTTATTAGCAGGCACACAGCGAGAATACACAATGGCGACAGTAACGGCCAAGCACGGACTCTCAGCGCGAGCAGCGTCCTTTTTGGTAGACCCACTAGAGAACACTTGAGAGTTTGACCCCCTTCAGTGTTCGGCGGCTTCTCTACAACTCGGCATCATCCGCTTACGGCCTACGTCACAACCGACCTGCTGAGAGCCCATATTCGGCATATTTCACGGATGGTGTCAAGCCATTGGGCATTACTCCAATAACAACGACCGCGTCGTTCTCTAAACTCGTCAGCTCCAACCGCACTTTGCTACTTTCTGGTTTTATACCCTTGGCGCGTTTACTGTCCGCCTTGTGGAGCCGAGGACAACCCGACATGCGCCTTTCCGTCCCAGCAGTAAGAAATAGAAAAGTTCTTTCTACGTTGGCCATGAAGCAAGCAACTCTGGACTGTTTGCACACCTTTTACGCTGGCAGAATCCACGTACACACATATGGCTCTACCACCCAGACTAGCTCCACCGGCGCCACCGTCATCCCATCGCGACACACCAACATCACTTACAAACTTTGTCACGTGAGCACATAAACTGGTTAGGAAATCGTTGCCCTGCGATGTGCCATCGAGTATACCAAGCAACAACCGGTTAATCGATGGGCAGTATGATGCGACTCAGAAGTGGCTCTACAATTTCTTTCGTCGGCACTCCGTCGCGGGTCAAACGAACAACAAGCGTGGAACTCAGAGAAATGCTGCACTATGCAGCCGAACAAAAAAACAACGTTGTGTTCCAGTGGATACGAAGTCATTGCGGTATCTCCCACAACGACCTCACTGATGAAGCAACCAGAAATGCACACGTACAAACAGACCTTGTTTCTGTACCTTTATCTTGGATTGACGCGGCTAGATACCCCAGTAAGCTGGCGCAGAACATGGCAGTCCAGAAGTGGCCGTCATCGCAGTTCGCACACCAATTGTTCCAAATTGTGCAGAGGACTAGGAGCGACATTATCATCATCGGGGATTAGAGCAGTGCATTGGCAATAAAGAAGATGTCGACGGGTGAGCAAAAGTCCTCGAGTCGCAGCCTCGAGGACTTTTGTGAAGCCACTGTGCGTAAGGCTGATGTGCGAGGCCTAACGACCGCCGAGACCTGGGAGTTCGACTCAGGTTGCAACTGAGACCTCCAGAAGCACCGATGGACTGACGTCAGTGCAGGCATCGTCTGGAAGTTCGCGAGGCAGGAGCCCTCACGTCTACTTCGGCTCCGTCCCGACTCGCCCTTCACGAGGACGGCCCGATAATCGCAAGGCAAGAGAGTCCATGGAGGTTGACTACGTACATCTTGAAGGTGCATCAACGTGAGTGCAGGCATCGTCTGGAGGCTCGCGAGACGGGAGCCCTTACGTCTACTTCGGCTCCGTCCTGACTTGCCCTTCACGACGACAGCTCGATATTTCCAAGATTACGAAGAACGACAGCCTGACAACTTACGGATATGCATTGTGCGAATCGTCTGCGATGGATGCCAAGTTGACTCCGACTTCGCCTCGTGACACGGCTGGCCAGTGATTTCGCATGTTTTTGACACTGAACTAAATAAAGGACGACCTGTTCGCGAGGCGGAATGAAGTGCGCAAGGCCGTCACAGAGCCATCGCCAACATTGAACGTCTAATACACGTGAAGCGTCCGTCAGTAAGTGAGTTACGGTATATTCATCGAATTTTCATTGAACGTTCCTTGTCGACTTCTTAAAGAAATCGACAAGGAAGTAGAAGACGCAGTTCATATCAATCACTTGGAAACTGAGACGGGCGAAGCAGAGCTTTATGAACACCAGATCATTCTAGCCAAGGTCAAAGTGAAGTATGAGATCGCGGACGTATTAAATGCTCGACAAGCTCGCTTGGAGGCCATGGGGCAAATGATTTCGACAGAATCACAAGCTGACGTGCACTCTTTGTCTGTGGCGCCACCATCTTGCCTCTGCTTCTTCAGCTGCATCTTCTTCTACGGTAGCTAGAAGACTCAGACTGGTGACGAATAGCTAAACGTGCTGGAAGCCGAAAGGTCACCAATTTCACCAATGTAACGAGCGTTCAAGCACGCACAAAACCGCTACTTTCAAAGAACTGGCCCACGCCGTTAAAACTCCCGTCAGCGTACAATATGAAAGAAGCAAAGGACACGACAGTTACAACAACTCAAGTGCATATGGTGAAGGGACAAAGTCCTACTAATGAAAAGCGGGAAGCCTTTGAAGTTGTAAACGGACATTCAAGGGATATCAAGAATGGGTGCAAGCCAATGCCAGCAGATTCAAATGTTGCACAGTCCTCGCAGCGACGCGTAGAAATGTCTGACAGAAGCAAATCAAGACGCATTCAAGCTAAACGAAGCAAGAGAAAAACTACGAGGGCAGAAAAGCCTGCTGCCTAAATTAGTCTGTAGCGTCGTCATCATCACCATTCATCATCATCGTCATTTTTATAGCCACTGCGCTGCACCTCGCGTGCAGCTCACGCGAGAGCTCGAGGTGCGTGTGGTGGAGAACGGGCTTCTGGCCTGGCGGTTTGGACCTGGCAGCCGCCGCTGCTTCGCTTCAGCAAATCAACCTGGATAATAAAGTGGTGAGAAAACGACACGACCACGTTGGCCGCTGTCCCGTCTTCTTCTCTCGCTACAAGTCCTACGAGTAAGCTACGAACATCAAGGGGGAGAAGAATGCGGACTGTACAAGCTACTTCGCTACCGATTAAGTATATTGAGACAAGGCCAAGCCGGCGAATAAAGCAATCAAGGCTGGGACGGAGGAGAAAGGCTGATGCTTCCAAGGTGAACACATCCAAGGCAAGAAATTGAAAGGCAAAACTTCTCCAAATAAGCCACACCACAAGCTCGAAGAAGAAACCATGTTTCTGTCAACAAAACCTGATCATCGAAAGCGCAAGTTCACCGAAGACGACGCGTTCGAAGGCACGTATATGAAACAAGGGTCGGAAGCACCATTTAAAAATCAGGTGCAGAAGCAAACCCGGTTTGTTTCACGTGGATTGACTTGGACCTCAAACTATTAGTGACGATTTACAGCAACAGTAATATTGTTCAACATGAGGCCACACTGAGGGGCGTGGATGATGTCGCAAATTGTGTAGAGGACGAGGAGCGACATTATCATCATCGATAGATTAGACCGACATTCGACATAAAAAAGAGGTCGACGCGTGGGCTTCGCCATGGGCACGGCGGCTCGTCCTTTCCTCAACACTATTGACTGTATTATCTCACCCATTTCTATGACTGCGGCTACCCTCTGCTCTCTTCAGGGATGAAGTTACAGTGTTGCGCCGTCTGCGTCTGGGCATAGCCTTCACCAATGCCTACTCATATAGGATTGGTATGGCTGACAGCGCAGAGTACAAAAACTGCGCCGCCGATGAGATTATTGAACACCTCTTTTTTATTGCCCGAGATACGCAAACGTGTGTGAATTGAGGCTGTTGCTGGAAATTGTACATGAGCTCTTGGATCCAGATGCCTTTGTGATACAAGGCTGCCGCAAACTCCTCGAACCACGACTCTAGGCCAGAGGTCCGGAACGGGGGCAAAGGCAGGTCGAATTGAGGCTGCCAGACTTGTGCTGACTGAAGCATGGCCGCGTAGCTTGGTAGCAGTAGTGCAGCGCCGGTCGCTTGTTCGTGTGTCCATCGTCACCAATGTAGCGAGAGAAGAAGACGGGACGGCGGCCAACGTGGTCGTGTCGTTTTCTCACCACTTTAATGCCTACTCATTTAGGATTGGTATGGCTGACAGCGCAGAGTACAAAAACTGCGCCGCCGATGAGATTATTGAACACCTCTTTTTTATTGTCCGACATACGCAAACGTGTGTGAATTGAGGCTAGCCCGCTGCCTTTGCGCGGGCTTTGCGCCTTTTCTGCCATTCTTAATTCCCGACATGACTCCCCTCGTTGCTGGACACGGGCACTAGCGCCTCGTTTGGCGAACAGGTGTTGTCCTACTTGAAGAAGCAATCATTGCGCTTGCGGGACAGCCGAACGACATTCACCCTTGCGAAAGCAGTAGCCCATTCAGCAGGCGCTGCAAGGTTTTCTTTCAGATGGGGAGATCGAATGAGACGCTGTTTTCTTTTTCATCTTCCAGGCCTGATTGTTCTATTGATTCTCAGTCGGGACATTCTCCTTAAAATCAATATTGTTGTCGACATTGCGAATGGCGGCTATCGTGATAGTCCATTTTGCCAACTCAAGCCGTTCATCAGCCCACCGGCTCTTACCATTGCCTTTGCCGCATAAGCGTCGGAAACGTACCCTGCGCAGAATTCGGGGTCGAGCCCCTGCTCAACGCATTTGCCCTCTCACAGTCCCCTTCGGGAACGAGAGGCTCGGCACGAACCGTGTCATGCGCAAACTTTGGGGTCGTACCCTGGCGTTCCGCGCTCGTCGGCTCGAAAATCCTGTGTGCATCGAACGACACGACACGAAGAGGCACTACATCTTTGGTCGCCTGCGCGACTCAGTTGGATGATGCACAGAAAGCTCGTCTGTCGACATTGTTACGTCAGTACGACGAGCTCTTCACCGATCAACCCGGCTGCACCGATTTAGTGAGCTATGGGATTGAAACTGGTGACGCGCTTTCTTTAAAGTGTAACCCCCAGCCCGTTCGTCTCGCTAAAAGGCAGATTATTGATGGCTTGCTAGACGACGTGCTTGCGGCTGGCATTATTCACCGCTCGTCTAGCTCCTGGGCGTCTCCTATCGTGTTGGTGCTAAGGAAAGATGGCAGTCATCGCCTTTGCATAGGCTATCGCCGTCTGAATAGGGTGACTCATAAGGATGCCCATTCGTTCCCCACGATAAACTCCATCGTAGGAAATCTGGCTGATGCACGGTACTTTACCACGCTTGTCACCTCTAAAGGTTACCTACAGGTCCGGATGGGTAACCGTGACCACTGTAAAACTGCGTTCACGTCCCACAGAGGGTTGTTCGAGTTTACTCGTATGCCCTTTGGTCTTTGCGACAGAGGTTTGTTCGAGTTCCCTCGTATGCCCTTTGGTCTTTGCGATGACCTTGCGACGTTTCAAAGACTCATGAATTGCATCCTCGGGGAAGCAATGTGGTCATACAAGATGTGTTACCTCAGCGACATCGTGATTTATTCACCAATCTTTGAAGAGCACTTGGCTCATGTTGCCGATGTACTCGAGAAGGTGAGGACCACCGCGGTGCCATTAAATCCCGTTAAGGTAGAGTTATCGCAGACCCGTACTCAGTTACTCGGGTTTTCTCTGGCGAAGGCTCCATAGAGCCGGATCGGGAGAAACTTCGAGCTATCCTCGATTTTCTCCTGCCCAAGGACGTACGTGGCCTTCGCCGCTTTTTAGGACTGGTCAACTTCTACCGTTCCTTGATTCTGTCCTGCGCCCGACCGCACGCTTCCTTGAGCGAGCTCTTGGGTAAGTCTGCTGAGGGGCAATAGGGACTTGAGCAGCAGGAGGCGTTTTGCCGATTGTCTAATGCCATAGCGGAAACAGCGCAGAGATATGGAGCGCTGGAACACTGCTTACCCTGCAGCGGGCGCCGATAGCGACTGTCTCGGCGAGAAAGAGCGCCGTGACACTGCTTGCCCTGCAGCAGGCGCGAATAGGGGGCTCGAACCAGCATGTGTCGCTGAGTTTCCGGCGGATTCATATTTGCTGGACCATGACGGGCTCTTGCGGAAGTATATAGCCACTGATGACGAGTCTGTCCACCCACTTAAAGTGGTTATGGCCAAAAGTCTGAGAGCCACACTGTTGAAATTCTCTCACGACGAACCCATAGCCGGTCACCTGAGTGGCTCAAAAATTTTTGCAAATCTGAGCCGCGTTATGACCTGACCCAGCATTGAGCGTGACATTTTTGCTACTGCTGTTCTTGCCGCGTCTGTCAAACGGTGAACTCAAGAGGTGGCAAACCACGCGGTCTGATGAAACCGATTGTCAGTGAGCTATTGTGGCAAGCGGCAACTTGCGATCTAATAGAACCGTTTCTCAGAAGTAAGCAGGGTTTCATTCACCCTATGGTAGTCGTTGATCACTTTTCAAAATGGGTAGAACTGTTCCCTTTTCAGAAGTCGACAGCGTGGGCGGTGCTTGAGAAGCTGCCGGAAGTGTTTTGCCGCTTCGGCTTCCCGGAAAGGCTAATCACGGACAATGCCTCGTATTTCACCGCTCGGGTGTTTGGTGTCACGTGCCGTTCTCTCGGAATTGATCACTGCACCACTTTACCCTACCAACCCTAGTCCAACTAGACAGAGCGCGTAAATCGTAAGCTGAAACCGAAGTTGGCGGCCTTTGTCGAAAGTCAAAGGGACTGGGCAGACCATTCGAATGAGCTTACGTTCACTATTCGATCATCTGAGAGTCGCTCAACTGGTTTCTCGACTGCCTTCTTAAGTTTTGGAAGGAGTTGGCAAATCCGGTGACCATCGTCACTCAATTCCAGCTCGAGGACGAGAAGACGCCGGCGCACTGCTTTGCTTACGCGTCAACACTTCGGGAAAGGCTTTGTCGAGCTTTCTGCAAAGCAAGGCAAAGTCTGGCGTCAGCCAGAATTCAGCAGAAGGCCCAATAGGACCGCGAGCATCGCGACCTAGTTTTTTAGGTGGACGATCTTGTTCTTAAGCGTAACCACGCTCTTAGCGATGCCAGCAAGGGGTTCTCAACGTCGGTCGCTCCTAAGTGGCTTGGACCGTACCGAGTGGAGAAAGCTTCACTCCACTCGCATACTTGCTGAAAGATCCCCATTCGAGAAAATTCAGCCGTGCCCATATCGCAGACCTGAAACCCTCTGTATCACTGTCGGACAAGCTCACGCCGGCACCCAGTGGTACGTCGCGCAAGCAACGGGGCACACCCGGGGCGGCGGGCCGCAATCGGACACCGCACCGGTATAACTTGATGAAGCGGTCACCTTTTTGATTTCACACCGGACGGCGAACTTCTCCGCAACCGAAGGCCCGTAGTTTACTGTCTAGCCTCAGTATAGGTTAGCTTCTTTACGACCTTTTCTCGTGAAGAAGTTGACCCCGCCAAGTTTGCTGCCAGTGTTTCTGTGCATTGCATGTTCGTGTGTATTTTATATTTTTTTGTTTCTTTTGTCTAATATGAAGTGTTCTTTGTAGTTCATGCTTTTATTTTCTTTTGGCTAGAGAATGAGTGTTATTTTGCTCTGTTTTAATTTTTTCGTGTCTATTTCGTCTACCGCGAAGGGAGTTGTGATCTTGAGTACCGGTACCTATGCGTGGAGGTGACACGGAGGACGCCTTGCGCTTTTTCTCGCGCAGACGTCGGTGGTGTGTGCGTGTGCTTCGATGCGCGTGTAAGTGCGTGACGCTTCAGTGCGTGCCCGTGAAGAGTGCGCGTTGTGCCTTCGCGCCATCGATGTGGACACTAGAGGGGCTCGGGGCTCTGACCCAGTGCCGTCAGACAGTCTGGCCGTGCCCTGTGCTCGGCCGCTGCCGAGAAGCCCTGCTGCCTTTTCCACGATGGCTCCTGCGTGAGGGCAGCTGACAGCAGCTATATGCTGCTGGCCAACGCCAGGTGCCTCGATGCCACTCTTCTTTTCAGCCTCTCTGATCGCCGTTCAGGCCCGGCTTACCAGCGAGCTTCCCCCGTCCCCATCGAGACGTTCGGGGCCTCGAAACCACTACCGAGGCGGCGCATGTCAGACTCGCGGCTAATCAAGAGCAGCAACGAGCCAGAAGAGAGCTACCTTCCGTGCATCTGACCTCGCACATGGGCATCTCACCCAGCGAACATTGTCATGCCCTTCCACCCCTCCACGCGCAGGACGCTATCCCGCTTCAGCGCCACGAATACTTGTCCTACTTTTCTGTGCTCTCTTTCGCAAAGATGTTATTCAGTCATGTGTTTATATTGTTAATAATGTTTTTTTCTGCTTTGTAATCATTTTAGCACCACTTACAGGGCTGTACTGAGGTTAGCTGTCGCTCATAGCAGTGTCATTTTGACTGCATGGGTGACGTCCGGCTGCCTTTTGCAGACTGGTAAAGGGCAAATTTAGGAGAAGGGGATGTGGGAATTAAGGCTAGCCCGCTGCCTTTGTGTGGGCTTTGCCGCCTTTTCTGCCGTTTTCATGTCCCGGCATTGCTTCCCTCCTCTGCTGTCTGCTGCGCTGGGAGAGCAAGGAATGACGTATAAATCCTCTCACATGGTACCATATGTCGACTGTGGCGCTGCGCGCGGAGTCTCTTGAGAGGTCTTGCGCGCGTGCGTCGGGAGTGAGTCAGTGATTATCTGGGACAGCTTACGGTGAGCACGCATTCCCTTTTCCCTCCGTCGACTCCCGTTCCTCGCGGCTCGTCGGACTTCGCGGACGGCGCCCAGCGCCCGAGGCGAACGCTCACCTTTTGTTGCTCCTTTGCGTACGCTCGGCTGAAGGGCAGTACAGCGTCCTAGTCCGTGGACAATCTACTCCGACCCGTCTACCTCCGAAGCCAACGCGAGCGCCTTTAATCTTGCTCGAGCAACGGGGTCCTTGTACTGGTGTCTCCGTGAATCACTTGTACCACGGAGACGTGCTCGTGGCACCCTGTGCAGTACTTTTCACCCGTGGCGTGAATAAGCCCATTTGCTTTCCCGCCACGTCTTTGCAAAGGGCTGTACAGCGTTTGAATGTTGCCACAGACAATAAAGTCTTGCGACCTTGAGCAGTATCGTGTTCTCGCCACGGCGATGGTTATCGTGTGACGCTGCGGCTCGCTAAGACTGAACCCACGCTAGTGATCGTACTCCTTTGAGATACGTGCTACTACAAACCAAAGGCTTCAGCTGCACAGTGGTCTGAACCAACCGGGCAGAAGTGATTTCACGGTAGAGAAACTGTTGGGACCATTGCACTGCCCATCCCGGTTCTGAAAGGCAACGAAAGCGCTGTAACGTTTTTTCTGAGACACCAGCCTGTTTCATCGTTCAGGTTGTGAAACGGTTACGCATTGGCCCAGTTAATAACTTTTTCTCGTCTTCTATAGCTTTGCTTCCTCCTGTCTCATTCGTCAGTGCAGGGTAGCGTACCGGGGTTCTGCTCTGCCTAACCTCCGTGCCTTTCTACATATTTTTTTCCTGCTGTCTATGAACGCGCCAGACCTTGGTTTCTGGCTCACCTGGCATCACATTTGGCCTCCATGGCAAATCTAAACGAAATCACCCACGCCCGAGCATGCGAAGGTACTCACCATGCTGAGCAGCCTGCAGGAGTGTTACTTCAAACTATTGGCATTTAGGGATTTTTCCTGACTTTTGATGAAGCAAACAAACTTTATCAGCGGAACAGAAGAATCTTCCCCCTCCCTTATATGAAACTTTGTAGGGCCTAGGCGTCTACTCGCCGCATGCTTCAAATCAATTCGTACCACAGTCTTCGTTCCCACCGCCACTTTATTGAAAGCATTGATCCAACATTCCTAGAATGTGGCACGGTATCAACATTAGACCACATGCTCTGGCACGGTCCCTCATTATGCAATTTTCAGCACATAACCAACGGGCATGAAGCTCTTCGCCAAGGAGCTCAGAATTTGCTCATCAGCTCTGAGCCGTCCAGAGGGCCCACGACACGGCGGTGATGCTCAGCCCACCCGTTCCAACGTTGGAGGGGCTCGCTGCTCTACCTCCTTAAAGTATATTCCTCATAACCTCAAGAAAGTTCTTTGCCTGTCTGTCTGTCTGTCTGTCTGTCTGTTTGTCTGTCTGTCTGTCTGTCTGTCTGTCTGTCTGGATCCTTTTAAACGTGAAGAATTCTTCACAAATTCAGTGGCACTTTGACCATTTTATGTATACATAGTTATATTTCTAGTTACCCACCTACAGTTGAGGCTCTATAGCGGTTTCCCTAACTACGCGCATAAAAAATTTGGCCGAGGAAGATGAATGTCTAAAGAACACACTTTGTAGGTCACGACAAAATGTCATAACTCGCTATGAGGTCTTAATGAAAATACTTCTTGTGTTTAAACGCAGCAAGATCGATAATGATTATGAGAGACGCCCTAGTGCACGGCTTCAGAAATTTCCACCCGCAGCGTTGTTCAAGAGCACCCATATGTGGTTCCACGGGTATCAAGTACTGTAGAAACCGTAAAAGCGGGTTTCGCGGCCGATATTTGATCCTGCAGCTTGCTGGTGCAATATAGAGCACCATAACCACTGCGGCGTGTCCCCTGACACGTACATCAAAAAAACCTTTCCAGCTGTAACATTTGGCACATACCTGCGTAGCGCAGGCTACGGTAGACGGCTTTGCCGGACAGCAAATTCGGGGCCTATTTTAACTTAAATTGTAGATAATTCAATAGTATAGTGTCATCGAGTCTGAATTTGTGGTGCCAGGATCGATGGTGTAAATGATGCGTTTATTATCCGGACGGAAGTAAAATAAAAACCGGGGCTTCACTCGCAATGAACCTACGTATTTTGCCTCGCAATCAAGCATTTTAAGGCAAAGTCCCGGCGCTGTTTCTGTCTCTTTTGAAAAAAATACCCTATACTCAATGGCGTAGCCCAACAGCACGATCGACGAACTCAAGCAGCTAGTTGTTGTGAATTGCTTGAAAGAGCGTTTGAGCCCATGAGCGAGAGCACTTGTTGTTTTTAGTCAACAGGAGGCCTTTTTTGCAATTCAGTAGGGTGGCTGAGCTCGCGGAGAGCTTCGAGGAGAGTGAAAAGTGTAAGGCAGTACAAATGAAGGGGAATGTCGAGGAGTGGAAAAAGAAAGCTAAAGAAGCCGCAGAAACACCCACGAATGGAAAATGAAAACAGCGATGTTTTGAGTGCAAACAACTGACCACATTATAAGGAATTGCCCCAATAAAGTCTTAAGAGCAAGGCAAGGCACAAAGCCAGCAGTAAAAGACGACAAACCATGCGCAGTTATTTTTTATAAAGATGGCGTTTTCACTGTCCTACAGTATACCTTGTTTTTTGAAAAAGCTCATGAAGCTACTGGCAATGTTCTTCGACCCTTCTCCAATGTCAACTTAGCACGGAATTTAGGGCAAAGAATGATGATGGTGGTGATATGTAATTTTTATTGGTGCAAGGGCCGTATTTGGTAAACGAGCGCCATAAAAATAAAATAAATTGCAATGATGCGTGCTTTGCGATGACATATTGATTATGAGAATATGGTGCTCTTTAGTGGCTGTATAGGGGCCTCAAACTCCACGCTCTATGGCGCATGAAAGACATGAAAACTTAACAGTATGAGGGCGACTTGACATACGTGTAAGACGAATGAATTTCATCACCAATGCCTCATCGATAGCCATTGTGTCTGAGGGTCGCAAGGCCGGTGACTTTTTAATGTTCTAACGCAGCAGCAACCTCTACTCAAAGAGGTCGTTCTACGGGGATGCCTGAATGTAAGGCGTGAAAACATTGCACATCTTTTAAGGGGAGATGCGGGTAAAAAAACGTGAGTTTTTTTTTTCAAAATTACCTATATTTATATTCTTCTGTTTCGATAAGATCAGTAACACTACTGTTATGAAAAAAAATACAGATCGCAACTTAACTTAAAATGCTTTAAAAATGCTCTAAAGAGCACAAGGTGCTTGTTAAAAGATCCAAAGTGTGCAGTCTTCGAGCACCTTGCCGCCGATAATGCGCCGCCGCTCGCCATTGTTGATTGCATGAGCCGAAGAGTCAAGCCTCACTCTTCAAACAACAACAGTTTCCTTTGCCGATGTAGCGCAAGAAATAATAAAAAGAAGCACGCTTCGGCGCGTTTTTGAGCGCCGCGACTGGCCTATCACGTGGTACGAACGGGGAACCGCCACTTGCCACTGCGTGCCTGTATGTGCTGTGAAGCCTATTTGCGGGGTCAATGTCTTGTCGAGGAGGCAGCTGAGCATTGCAATTCTTGTGTAATTATCTCCATTATTGATGGAAAAGACATTGCTCACAAGTGAAAGCCGCTGTGTGGCACACTCTGTAGGAATAGGCTACGAGCAGCTGGTCCGATTTGCGGCAGTTGTTGGCTTGCAAAAACCAATGCATCAAAAGTCATTCAGACCAGTTAGCTGGAAAGTTCGTGATGGGGCAATGGATGTTGTCAGCGCCAATATTGTGAGGTCGAAAGAGCTCGCACTGAGGGAACATAGCATGAATTACATTGCCATTATGTACGCAGTATGCGGCACAAGCATGGCCGTGAAATGGCATGATGCTGGACTTAGTTTGGACCATCGCAGTCCTGTCAAACTTCTTTCTAGCTTGCAGTTGGCACATGGCTCTGCCAGATGGAGCGGAAGTTTCGCAAGCGTTTCATGGCCCTATCTGTGAGCGAATTGTCTGTGAGGATTCGGCTCAAAAAGTCGAGAGGGACAAACGTTTAGTGCTGGCGTACTTTAGTGGCAGTGCCCACTACAAGAAGGATGGTTCTTTTTGCTTGTCAAATTTCATCAAATTCAATGATATCTTTCATAAATAAAAACTCAATTTCAACTTTTAAACTTCTTTTTCTCAAAACACATATTTTGCCACATTATTCATTGGCCCCTCCTTTTTAGGGTGTTTCTAGGGCTCATCTCTGCATGAAATTTTGCCCAACTTTTTTTCAAAAGTATGACAATTGCAAGTATCTAGTTTAAATTTCAATATTTTATTGTATTGTAAACATTGTATGTAAACCTTTACTAGGGTAGGTGAAATATAGAATTTTTACGTCTATTATTTTTCACGCCTATTACAAATTTTGTATGTGCTTCCTAATTAGTTATTTGCATTCTACACTTCATTTCAAACTTATGAACTATGAATGCTAAAAAATTACGGAAGTTTAGGGATGAAAAGAGAGGGGCAAAACGGTTAAGGTTTTCACTTTGTCATGTTGCAGAGTTAAAATATGCCACTTGCAAGAAAACTAATCATATATTTGAAATCCGCATAAAAAGTTCTATAAACAGCTGAAGTTTTATTGCTCTAGGGTAAATATTACAAAAAAGTGTCTTCGAGCAGCATCTCCCTTTAAAAACGTTAACAGTGCTTGGTGACTAGAAAGCGGGCCTCTACTTATAAAAATTGATGGGTTCAAGGGTATTTGATGGCTTAAGGGGAACAGCAAGTGTTTTTTTTCTAATCGTGCTGATTTCCTTGCACTGTATTGGAACATATGAAGCAGTTTAGGGCTCACCTTGCGAGGTAAGGCTTTAAAACTTGAGGACCTTGGAGTCTCTGATCTCAGTTGGTGAGTAGGCTGCAATACTGCTGCCTTGGGTCAGGTGCCACAGCTGACAGCTTACTCTGCCTAGGCTGACGGAGTGGCGAGGGCTGGTGTGACGCTGCCCCTTGACGCACCGCATCAGCATGCGTCATGCAATAAAGTAGTGAAACTCTTCTTCTTGCTTCTTTAAACAAAATATTATCTTTCAGTTTCAATGTGAGAATTGTTTTTTCAGAATAATCAGGACCGTAAGTGTGCAGCATGATTTTCATCGAAGCTTACACAGTGCACTGGTTCTTTGCAGGTTTCGAATGTGTAGCCCAAAACTCCACATTAAGCAAAGGTTCGCCGACTCCGATGGCTTTGCGAGCCATGGCCATATTTCTGACATTGAAAGCAAGGATTAGGGATGTGTGGGCGACCACTGAACTTTGTATACCCAGCTATAAGTGTCCCAGGAAGAACGATGGAGTCGAATATCTTTTCCATCTCTCTTCGTAATATTTCTTTAAATATTTACTACATTCTCATCTTTCAAGCCATCAGGAAATCGGCATCTGTCAGGTCAACGAGGTGATCCTGTGAATAATCTTCTCGGACATCGTTCATTGAACGATATGCCGATGAAGATGGGGATGTTACCAATGGTCTTCAAGGTGGATAGTTTTTTATGTTCGCCTTTATGTCGGATTTTAATGAGAAGTTCTCCACTGGCATTTTCGTTGCTTTGCACTCTGTTATAACTGTGTTTGTTAGGCAACTTGAAACTAGGGATGGCGAGAGTCGTCTGACTGGTTTTGTAGGTGTGTCACTATAAATAACATGGTAGCGTGGGAAGTTGTCCTCGTTGAGTTGAAAAGGTTGGAAGGTTCTTTCGGTACGCGGTCTTTTCAGCGAGTCAGCAATGAAGAGTTGAAAGTTTTTGGCCATAAACTATGGATTGTGTGCAGTAGTGGTGGCTGCCACCCATTACCGAGACCAACGAGGTGACGCTGCAAGACATGAGAATATTGCTTTTTCAAGCAAGCTGTAGACCACCACATAATATGATGTGACGCTTACCAAGGTGGGGTGAACACAAGATGGTAAACATTGCCGCAAGGAAAAATCCGACGTAAACAGAAGAGAGAAGTAGACAGGACTGATAAAGATTTAGACATAAAGACGAAGATGTGGCAGAGAAAGATAAGAAGAGGCGACTCTTGAATTCCCCTGGGTGGGCCAGTCGAAGAGTGCCGTCTACGTGAATCTTGGACCTAAGTGAAGTGTGGCCTCTGCTGGGAGGCCTTAATCCTGTAATACCCACTGTATCATACTTGATATATTGATTGTAATACCTCAATAAAGCTACTAAAAGCTACTTAAAGCGTTATGATAAGCACAAATTTCAGATTATGCTTGTTATGAAGAAGGTACAGACACGTGCATACTACACGATCGTAAATATTTATTTCAAATTATTGTTAATCATGTTATGCCTCGAACAAACTTTGATTTATAATTTTCTTGAAATGAACTTGCAGTAAAGTAAAAACAGTCAGCGTTTTTTCGCAATTCTCCAAAAGCCACGACTGTTCGTGCACCATGGGCATCACAGGGTTAAAGGCACAATCATCCTGCATCGGCTCAACCTCCTGAGTCCCCTTTTCTCCGGACACAAGAAAGCCACGCACAGCTGGTGCGTGGCTTTGTTGTAGCCTCCAACGCGCTTTGAAAAGAGTGTTATAGAGCTCAGCCAGAGAGCCGCTGCGTTCCCAGATGTTGATGTCGTCCGCATAAATGGCATGAGATTAAAGCGAGGCGTGTGTAGAACATGTGAATTGCAATAATAAATAAGAAATTGGAGAGCACGGATTCGTGCGGGGTGTTGCTGTTGCTGAGCTAAAAAAGCCTCCATAGACCGTGGCTAGATAAAGATATATCTTGCGATTCTCGAGAAATTGCTTGGTGTAGTCGTGAACAAGCTGGCCCAGTTAATAGAGAAAATCTCAGTGTAGACCCCTGTCGCCACCCTGTCGAAGGCCTTGGAGAGGTAGGGAACACGAAATCTTAATATGAGGGAGAGAAGTCACCTTATTGATCACTGCTTGGTTTGCCCACATTGTGAAGCGCGATTTCTCTGCGCCAATACCCTGGGTAAAGTTGAGATAAAAGGGCTTGCAAAACACAAAAGGCTTTTTTATCAAAGAAGCACGGGACGAGTTGTGCCGTGCTAAATTACAATTTCTTTCATCGCTGGTTTCAATTTTCTTATTTGTTTTTGGCGCCCCTGTGAGGGTGCTGGTTTGTAAAGGATTGGGTCTTGCTTGAGCAAAGCTGGTTGGTGGTTTTCGCCTGTCCTCTTCTCTTTCTTTCTGTGTGTTGCATTTATTGTCGCCTTTATATGCGCTGTTAACGATGACTGTGTAGTTCATTAGAGTACTAAGTGCTCTAAATCTCTAATCACATTTTGTAAACACATAGTTAGTTACGACTAATATTTGTCGACAAGGCCTCCTAAAGGTTTGGGCCCACGCGATGGCTTTATTCTCTCCCATAGTGGAGTACCACGTACTTTAAATCATTAACATCGTTTTCTAAGTACACGACGGTTTATGTAAAAAAGTGACACATTGACGTCATTCTATTTATTTTAGTGTGAATCAGTCCTTCCGGTAAATATATAAAATTACTATAACTCGTCGACATCATCATACAGAATAAATAGCGCGAAATCAGCCTCGCTGTTTCGAATCCTATATTTTTATTTTTTTTTGTTGATATGCAGTGTTAATTTTCATTTATAGTTAGTTGAATCTGCACTATTTTTGGCAATTTTGTCATGAAAATGTTTGCAGGTGCTGACGTGGATGAAAACAACAGTCCGCTTGGTCAATACTAATATTTTGACATTAGTGAACCTGTGCCCGGGAAAAGTGAAACCTTTTTACGGCGTAGACTGAAAGTGGTGAACAGGCTTTCAGCTGTCAGTAACCTGATGATCGGCGGAGCGCGTTGTTTTTGAAACATTAGGCATGTAGCCTTGTACACTTCCAGCGTTATCACTTGCGCTTCACTAAAGAGAGAAAACGAAATGACGAAAGAGAGAGAAGTTCATTTTCGCATAATGCGGTCGTTGAAAATGGTCACGCCCCTATTCTAGGGCTCCCCTGGCCATCGTCATCATGTCTGTCCACTTGAACGACCCAAAGCTGATAGTCAGAGGCAGAGATGTACAGCACTGCCTCACATTCCTTCTTTGTGTTGTTGATTTCGGGTTCTCCTTCAAAGTGTAGTGTACACTCCCATGTGGTTTGAAACAGAGTTGGCGCGGTGCTATATACTCTTGTACCCTTCTGTACAGACATATATAAATGCGAAGAATTTCTTAGCAAATTTCGGCAAATTTGAGCATATCTATTTAAATATCTATCTATCTGGCCACACACGACATTTAGCTCTCCTGACCGTTTCGTTAATGGTATCGATACCAAACTTGGTAAGACCTAACGTGACTGTGTAAAGAACATATTTGACTATCATAACTTTAAAATCATGATATTACTGTCATGAATGTTATGATTTACATTTCGTGGTCCAGCAGCTCCTGCGGTAGTTTGGTTTACATGGCATGTAGCAAAACTGGTATGATTTCGCATGCATGCCGAACACAAGCAACAGACCCCAACATGAAAATCATGATATGCGTGTCACGTAACAACATGACTACATGTGTCGCATATGCCATATTTGGTGTTAGAGTACGTGAATGCATGACGAAGGTATGTGACTGGTGCAAACATGATAATCATGAGATGCGTGTCATGTAACAGCCTAACTACATGCGACGCTCATGATGCGCTCGTGGCCGTTTCTCTAGCTTCGCATGTACCGAACTCAGTATTACGCGACGCGAACGAATGACATAGGTAAATGACACATCTAAACATGATAATCATGACATGTGTGTCATGTAACAACATGACTGCATGCCACACTCATGATGCGCTTGCGGCAGTTTCGCTATTTTTACATATGCCATATTTTGTATTACGTGACGCCGATGGATAACGAAGGTATGTGAGTGGTGCAAACATGTCATGTGATGCGGGTCATGTGAAAAGATGACTACATGCCACAGTCAAGGCGCCAATACAATTCGACGTGACGCAGTGCGCGTGTGCACTCGCGCTCATTTTGTCGGGTCACGCTGGCGTTGCCACCCCAGGCACCGGCACTGCCATATACTGGCAGGTGCACGCCGCGCTGCGTTGCTTTGATGCATGCGCCTTTCAGCGCGTCCGGCGTCCCTCCACCACTAAAAATGAAGATGCAGTGTTGTCTGGGTGACGCATCAGCGCGAAATGCAGCATGTCGCATTTTATGCCGGTTGACGGTGGGCCACGCCGACAGACGTTGGTCGGGTGGTCGCGCCTGGCCTCAGACTATAGAGTGCTTGCGCTTTGCTAACATAGCGTACCTGTGCCTAGAGTGTGCGCGCGTCCACGCTACTTTAAATTATATTGCGTCCTTCATGATGCGCTCGCGGCAGTTTTGCTGGCTCCACATATTCCAAACTTGGTGTTACATGACGTCGATGGACGACGAAAGTATATGAGTGATGCAAACATGGGAATCCTGACATGCATGTTATGTAAGAACATGACAACATACCTCGCTCATAGAGTGCTCACGGTTGTTTCGCTAGCTCAACATATACTAAATTTGGTATCACGTGACGGTAATAGACGACGAAGGCAAGCGACACATTCCAACATGATAATTATGACACGGAAGTCATATACGGCATCATTTACCTCCTAACGTTGTGCTGCTTTTAAAGTGACATATCAAGATTTCTAATTCGCGCTTCACATATCATCGATTCCCACTGCGCGTGGGATCTGCGCATTTTCAACAAATATACTAATAGCAATATGCTTCGAAAATTCGACGCAGGCATCCAGGTTCTTGATCTAGTGTGCTTAAGCAGTTGCATTCATAGTACCACTTATTCTTCGACACAATATCTCACAGCGGCACAGGTGTTTTCACGTTTGGCCAGTGTAATTAAAGCGGTGATCCAACGTAATCAGCCCGCCATCATTGGTGGATGATAATAATCATCGAGCATAACACCGAAGTATTCCCACAAAAAAATACCGGCCCAAGTGGGTGCAAACACGTACACTCCCTCCCCCTCCCGCTGCTGTCATATTTCCGCCAAATGACAAGCTATGCTGCGTATATATGTCATCAATTACATGCAGGTGAACCTTCGCAAGGAACTGATGTTATAACATTAATATAAGTAAACTGAAAGTGTAGAAGTCCCACGTGATGAAATTAAACAAATATTCGATGATACTTGAGTGCAAAAAGCAAGAACATTGCATCACTATTCAAGAAAACATTTCGTTCTTCAATGACACATGACTATAGGTTGCTTCTGCAATTAAAGTTGTTATTAAGATACCGTAAACGTCAAGAAGGCATCACATAGAAAGGTGCAGTAATAATGAATGGAGCAAATAAAAACCAAAATGAACCCCAAACAGTAGAATGCATGAACTAGGGCAAAAAACAAGTAATTGTGTAAACGAAGGCTAAAGTAAAGCAAAAGCAACGTCGATTCAGGCACTTAACAATGAATAGTATTTTCCTTGGAGGGAAGACATAGGTCTTGAGGACGATCAGCTTACCGTTTTGGGAATGACTTTACAATAATAGCAAATAAGACATAATTGACAGTTTGTGCAATGTAGGTAGGGAGAATGTTCCATATACGGTTGGCAATGAAAAATCGCCAAGGATAGAACAGATGAGTGCAAGTGAAATTGGGTGCAATTGTATGCTGTTTATCTAGAAGCGAAGTTATAAAGCAAGCTGCTCTGACATTGAAAGTATCATGGGATGACTGTTGTGAAGCTTATAAAAGAAGGACAATGCTGTCAGTATGGAGTTTTCTAGAAGAGTTGTATTTAGTGAAGGTTTGGTTTCACTTACGCTTGATGTGTGCAAGTATTTTCGTGCTGAAGGGAGCAGCCTTACTTTTTGCATACCACAGCTTCTGTACGAGGTAGGCCTGACGTGGATTCCAAGTTAAGGAGGATAATTAGATTTCTGAGCATACTAGGGTTTAGCTATAAGCAAAAACTTTAGCCTCCGAGTTCACCAGATGCAGGTTTTTCCTTATGCAACCAAGTGACTTGACTACTTTACTAAGAATATCATCTAAATTAGCGTTTCATGACAGGTCTTATGATAACAGAACAACCCAAGTAACGCAGAACGTTGAGTCATTGTGGTTTGATTGCAACAAATGTGAGGCAACTTTATACAGTAAAATATAACATTGCACTGACGTTTGTAGTATTACTTTGCCATAACACATTGTTTTTCTTGTTATAGCAACATTCAAATGATCAAGTTGTCCTAACGTGATGCTTTTACTGAAGCAAAAAGAATCAAATAATCACGTTGTTCTAACGTGAAGGTTTTAAAGTGGCAACAACAATCAAATAATCACATCACATCAAGAATATGAATATATACATCAAGCCCATGTTTAAGAGCGAATGTAGAGACAACTCGGAGAACAAAAGCACTAAAACATTCAATAACACGCATGAGAAGTTTTCAACTTCAAGTACTCATTTGAATAAAGGCTGACCGTGTCTAGTTAGTGAGGTTGAGTAAGCAATCGAAGAAGCACGAACAATACAGACAACAATTCAGCCTATGCTCTTCACACGCTAATCCTTCTATGAATCTGATTTCTTTAAATAGCTGCATCCTGTGTATTTATTTATTTATTTATTTATTTGACAATACACGATTGCCACAGAGCAGGAGACGAAAAACAACACCATGAGTCACCTGACCAGGCCGCTATAGCTTCCCACTATAAATTCTTCACACAGAGTGACTTCATTGGCAAAAAAAGAAACAGCACAATCACATGGTGGTGAACACTGTGACGCCCTACTATGTCCGTAGCTAGATACACTAAACAGAGTGAATTCATATGTGAGAAAGAGATGTGCAAGTAAATTCCTTTTGGGACCCCCGTTAAAGGGGTTCACACGCCAAATTTTCAGTCTACAAAAAGCGTGCTGTAGGCAGGCTTCATCTCAACATCTATGCATGCAGACTAGAAGAATACAAATTACCTGTAAATTTAAATTGCTACTGTGTGGTTGTAAAAATAGCATGAGAACCATTACATTGTGAAGTGAGCAAGTAGTTCTGAAATCAAAGTGCGCCTGAGTCATGATACATCACTACAATTGTGTTTTAAAGAGTGATTTAGGGTTAAACACACAAGAAACAAATCTACTAAAATGTGACCTACATGCTTGCATGATGCAAGGCAACAGCCACAACAAACCCTACGATTGGCAATTACAGAAGTGAAACCAATAGGAACCATGGGGCTAGAAAAACTGCTGTCTCATAGAGGCTTCACTCTTCGGGTACATAAAAAGCAATGAAAAGATGTGCAAAAAGATACAAACAGGAATATCTGTGACTGTATATTAATATAGTAAAATAACAATAGAGAGAGAGATAAGCCTTGAATAAAGGCAGGGAAATTTACCGGAAAGCAAGTATCTGGCTTACTACCGTGCACTGGGGAAGGGGAATTGGAGACAGAAAATTAAAAAAAAACGGAATGAGAGAGAAAAACAGAGCGGGGAAAGCAAAAACCCACACACACTAGAATGTCACAAACGTTCGACGAGGTGGGTCGATTCGAGAAACTTAAGGGGGATGGTTGACCTCACAATAAATATATAGGTGTGCTGCTGAGGTTTCCGACAAAAAACAGTGCCTAATATGGTTCGAAATGGCCTTAACAACTGTTTGTGGCACTCAAGCATCTGATACAATCTGTGACTGATGAAAATGCGATACAGCAGCAATTTAAGGTGCTCTGCACTTCCACATTGTTGGGAACTCAAATTGTCAACAAAGCGTTTCATGTCTTCTTTAGAACTGCGTGTAAATACACAGCAGCCAAAATTAAACAATGGTAAAAAGTGTGTTAATCTGTTGCTGCCAGATCTATTATTCACGGCACACATAGCTAACACGAGGTCTGCAGA
The DNA here is from genome assembly GCF_013339725.1 of Rhipicephalus microplus. Taxonomy (NCBI): domain Eukaryota; kingdom Metazoa; phylum Arthropoda; class Arachnida; order Ixodida; family Ixodidae; genus Rhipicephalus; species Rhipicephalus microplus. The sequence goes on from NC_051169.1 coordinate 108,992,608, forward strand.
ACACAATGTCTTCAAGCAAATATAAAAACCAATGAACCGCGATAAAAGACCACACTAATACACAAGGGCAATCACTCACAATACACACAGGAGACACCAATGTGGAGAAAGCAGGCCGGCTGAACACACTGTGTTGTTGGTAAGAAAACCTAAGCCACAAATTGCAGTATCGTGAAAGGGCACAGTAATCTGCACGCAATATCACCCGCAGCAAATCTGGGAGACTCCAACAAGGAAATGCCAAGTCTGCACAACACACTATGCAAAACACAAATAACACCTGACCACTGCAGTCTTCTTGCCGCTTGTCCAAGGCCTCGCTTCAGCTTGGCTGTAAAGCTTATGTTGACTGTAAAGCTTATGTCAGCTTGAACAATTGCACGAACAGGTTGTGATTGCCTTGCTGTAGTACGTAGAGCGAGAAGACACACAACGGAGGCAAAGCTGCTAATGAGATGCCATTCTTTCGTCTCATGACTTCATGCGGCTTCCTATGTAGTAGATTGAGCAGTAGCACCACGTTTATGCAGCTGTCTGGACGTCTAATGTATTTGGTCAGCTGCAGTATTTTTTTTGTCGTTTGTCACAACACAAGTGGATGAGGCACATGTCATAGGTGCGCTCCTTTCTCCTTGGCATGCCACTGCGCACCTCAATGCTGTTAGATCTGGCCATTACTGGTCCCACAACAACGAGTTTTTCCTGTGGCACTCGAGGCGTGAACGGTTGCAGTTTTAATAGTATGCTTTCTTCAGTGAAGGCCGCTCTCATGCTTTTTCTTTCGAGTAGTTTCTATTCATTCTATTTTTTCTTAATAAGTCTGCTAGTGAAGGGCAGGTTTTTTTAAGCAACATGTTTGTTCTCGACAGAGTAGGTATGGTAGCCTGTCAGCAGTTAGGCTAGCTTCACTTTTTGTTCCATCGAGGTGTATATCCGTGATACAAAATGCATAAGTGCAGTTCATGAACAACTTCCAATGCTTACTTGACTGTAGGCTTTGCGGCATTTACCACGCTGTCAACCATTCACTTAGACTGAGGGCAATTTGAGCGGGAAGTCGTGTGCGAGCTGCCACTGCTTGGTGAAATTAGCGAGCTCTTTACACGACCATTGTGTACCATTGTCGCTAGTTCACACAAACGATGATTGATACCTGGGTAGGTCTGTTGTCTGATCATCTTGTGGCGCTGCTGCTAATTGTTACATTCATGCACTGCTAAGGTTGAGGCATTCGGGGAAGAGCCGAGACGTTATTTATATTGCCGCTTTAAGCAGCGAAGGGTGTATCAGGTATACGTTTTGTTGCATGTCAGCTTTTAGTGTGCATGAAGCGTCTTCTACGCAATAGAAAGGTTCATTTCTGGTTGCGGCAGTCGCATCAGTTGGAGGACCGAAGTCTAAGCTGTTGTAAATAAGGGCAAGAGGTGCGCCGGCTACGGAAAGTCAGATCACCGTCCGTTTTATAGATGCAGTTTTTTGAGTTTTAACGGTGAAATATAGCTTAAATCGCTGTATGAACAGCATCCAGTTCGCCCACAAATTGCCGTTGATGCACTTACGCCCTCAGACATATCTGCTGCGGACGTTATTTCGTGTAGGAAGATCTGCATCAAGTGAGCTCTCTGATGATGCTGAACTGTTGCATGGAGGTAGTTTGCTTTTTTTCACAAGTATTTGTCGTTATCGGTCACACTTGAACGACTCCTCACAGTTGACTAGGCCACCCTAAGTTGACGCCTTTGACCGAGAATGCAGAGCGGGAACACACGAAAATAAAATGCACCATGCTACTGCGTTTGATGATGGCGATGGTAGGTTGAAATTGAAATCACACAAATTTCGACTTTGACCAAATTTTTAGGGTGTTTTCGTAGCGTCATAGGACGGAGTATGCACTGAAAAAATACAGGTAAGGCAGCACCAAAAAAGTGACACAAAAGCAGTTTGCAAACGACCGAATTACATGTACGCACTAAAATATTCGCAGGACAACGCTGCGACTTAGTGATGCTTGTTTAGCATTAGCAGGTAAGTAGTGTATTTTACAAGTTTGTGATGCCAGTGTTCTGTGATAATGCATTTTGTTACTCGGATCAACGAACTGCAGCCAGATTGCGTGCCATTGGTGTCGTCATCTGTGATAAGTTATCGATCTCACCATCGTCTGATAAAAAGTGTGAAGCACGCTCACACTGCGCTTAGTGCTCATTCAGACTCGGACTCAACAAAATTTCTATTAGCCGAGCTCACACTTACGAAAATTTTCTTCAAACGAACTCATCCGGACTCATTCAGACGCACACTCACGGCTTGATTGGAATCTGAGTGAATCAATTGACTCATGCGTCTACCATGGCGTTGCTTCTCTTTAACACGAATATCTCACAACATTGGTGCTCTTCTGGGCGCCTATATAGAAGCACCGCCATTCAGTGGATATTCCAAGGACTAAACGAGAGGTGGCACACACACACTTTCTTATGGCTTGCGCTTCGGGTCTACTTCCCACCTTCAACTACCTTGAGTTCATGGTATATACTAGTTCACTGTATTCATGGCACTGCGGCCCAATGCTCGCTAAACCTTTCTAAAACCAAGGAGGTTACGCCCAGCGAGCATTACGTAGCAACCTTTTCCAGTCAGATAGTGCTCAATGTACATGCCAGTGGCTGCTAATGTGAAATGAGAGACAGGAGGATTCAGCTTTTAATTTCTTACGGCTTCCGCTTCGTATCTGCTTCCCTCCTTTAACCACCTCGAATTCATTCATGGTATATACTAGTTATTTGTATTTATGGCCCTGCAGCTCAACGTTCGCTAAACCTTTCTAAAACCAAGGAGGTTACACTCAGCGAGTATAATGTAGCAACCCGTTCTTGTCCGATAGTGCTCAATGAACATGCCAATGTACATTGATCGCAGCGTGCGCGTTGACTAAAAGCCGAATGCTCCTGTCTCTCATTCCCCATTAGCAGCCATTGGCATGTACATTGAGCACTCTTTTTTATTGTTAAACAACGCACAGAAGAAATCTCTCACCAGCACCACCTTGGAGGTCGAATGTTATACCTATTTCGGGTATGTGCCACTGGTGGTCACGTACTACGAGGGACGCACAAGCCACGCCATATAAGGAGCGTCGCCCCTAAAAAAAGCAATGGAACTCATTGATACTCACTCAAATAATATGTTTCGCACTTTGAACTCGCACTCGCAAAAGCGTTCTTTGACCGGACTGCCTCGGACTCAGACTCGTAACAACGCCATTCATCCGGGCTCCCGCCTTTCATCCTATGAAGGTTTGTCTGCTGTCGGCAAGTGAGCTGTATACGTTAAATCCCAAACTCCATAAGCGCGAAAATGCACGCGACAGCGACGAGCGACGCGACGTAGATCGGCGTCGCGCGATCAGTCGCTAGCGCAGGCAAACCTCATTCACGCGACGGCTTCGGCGAGCGAATTCCACTGTTGCTGGCATGAGGCCGTCAACTCGCACCAAGAAAACCGCATAGCGAGCGGTTTCCAATTTAAAAATAAGATATATTGTTGTGTAATGAAACGGAAAGTGTTTATTATTGCCTTGCAGCATTTTTTATATGCGCATGCCTAATAAACATTGCGTTATTTCTTGTTGCGCATACGTGACTCGGGCAGGGTCACGCGCACCTATGTAGTCTTCGTCTTTTCCGGTTTTTCGCTATTGGCTGCTTGAGCCCAGCACTTCCGGGCGATGAGCGACGGTTTCCAAATCTGGAGAACCGAGCGATCGCGCGAAAACGAGCACGCGACACGTCGCGCGAACGCCCTGTTTCGTCGCTCATAGCGTCGCTCCTCGCTGTCGCGTGCATTTTCGCGCTTATGGAGTTTGGGCTTAAGAAGAAAGACCAACTGTTTGAGGTGCGCGTTCGGAATTAGTTCTATCAAGATGTGTTTCACCTTGAGGTCTGGACGAACTTCATGCTTAGTGTACGAAAAAGTCTTTGCAATACTAGTGGCAATCCCTCGTTTACCCTTCTGAAAGAATGACTCTACGTGGTATCCACGCAATGCAGGACGCTCGGTCAGCGTCTCCTGAACAAGGAGGGCAGAAGGCTACTCAGAGTTTGAGCGCAATAATTATTGTAAGGCGTCCTTCTGTTTTGAGAAGCTAAGGCGATTTCATTGCCAAATGGTAAGATTTTTTTGAAGTAGCCATGAATATTGATGAAGTATTGGTCAGCCCTGCATATGTTGATGACGGTCGGCTTCGAGGATTTGTACTGAGGCTGTTATTTCAGTCATTTGAAGCTTCAGTGGGTTGATTTCGGACAGTATGTCAGAACAGAACTGTTCGAGCAGCGCCGTCAGGTGTGCTATAATTCTCGACATCGTTAGAGGTTCTTCGGCCTCTATCGTGGAGCCTGCGCACTTTTTCGCGCCTCGTGCTGGGTTAGATGCAGTGGGAGGTTCAGTCGCGTTGCTCTCGCGTTGCTTTCGCGTTGCTATTGAGGCTGGGGCATTTTAAGAAGCGCCTTGATATCACAAAGCTCTTTACGAAGAAAAGTATTCTCGCGTTCTAGAGCTTAAATGTTGTCTGCTACGGGCTATGGCAATGATCCCGAGCGCGCGGTGGCGCGTGTCTCACCTTTATTGGCGACCTTGTCGACCCAAGTGGACTTGGTGGTGTCTGGGGCCCGTGAGCTGCCCGGTGCGATCTGGTCCTGTGGTTGAGCTGCCCTTGTAGGTGTAGACTGTGTTTATGCTGAAGGCAGGAAGCTTGCAGCGGGCACCGGTGACGAACGGCTCTTGTTGCGACGTCGACGACGTTGGCGAAGGCGCCGCACGAGGTGGGGTACTTGATAGCGGTTCCGGCAGGTCCGGTCGCCCGTTACGTGCGCGCCTCCGCACAGTGCACACTCGAGTGCAGAGCATAGGTGGTCGGGTCCGGGAGGGCCGTGACCACACTGATCACACACCTTGTCGGTGGGGGGCGGGCAGACGTCCTGGCAGTGACCCACTCAGCCGCAGTTGCGGCAAATGCCTACCTAACGTTTGAAGAGAGTGCAGCGATACATGATCGGTCCGCAGTAAACATTGTTCGGTACCTTGAGGCCATTGAACGGGATCACGACCGTGGTAGTGTTGTTGATTCGACGTGCGCCGAGCATGGTTGGGTTGCGTGGCGTTCGTATCATACGTTGCAAGTCCGTCCGTGAAGTTGATGTCAACGCCGCGTATCACCCCGCGGCAGGAGTGACCAAGTGGGGTAACATAGGTAACGAATGGATGACACTGTTCGGTAAGAATGATTTTTTGAACAGTGCAATAAGCAAGAGCATTCGTCTCTTGCAATGTGTTCACCACGAAAATGTTCTGCACCGAGTTCGAGCAGATGATATCTTGTTTGGTAGCCGATGGCGGCAGGCGTGCGGCCATCGTGAATGTGTTGAAAACCTTGTGTTGTCTGCAGAGACGTACGTCGAGGCCGCCACCCGGGCGAACGACAACTCTGAAGTGATCCTTGGGTAGATTCAGCAGCTTGCTGGATCAGCAGCTTGCCTTTTAAGTGGACTGGGCGGTTTGGCGCCAACTGCTGGCCCATGTTACCCGACATGTTGAGGGGCCTTGGCGGTGGCCTGTGCTTTGCTTGCGTTATGAAGACGATACGCTTGGAGCCAGCCACATCCAGCGGTGGCTTCGGGAGAGGTTTTTTCACCATCGACTATTGCTTCTAGCGGCATGTTGCAGCTGCGGTGGCGAGCGCACGGCGGCGTGGCGCCGAGAGAGCCTAGTCGTGCTAGGCCTATGAAAGGCTTAGGTTGCGAGTTCAGAACTGAACTTCAAAAAATTTAAGGGTGGGGCCTACCGGGTAAATTTGCTATCCAAATATTCCCAGTGAGTTGCCTGTGATGATCTGGTAGCGCCGAGACGCCGAAACGAGCATCGGCCGATGAAATTGGCATCGGTGTCGGGAGCCGTGGGGTACACGTCAGCACTGCTCGCCGGCACCTGGCAGCCTCATGTTGTTACATGACACGCATCTTATGTTTATCATGTTAGCACAAGTATCATACGTTCTTCATCTATTCACGTCCCGAAAGACAAAATTCGGTACAAGTAAAGCTAGCCAAATGACCGCCAGCGCATCATGAGCGTGGCATGTAGTCATGTTGTTACATAACTCGAATCTCATGATTATCATGCTTGCACCAGTCGCATATCGTCGTCATCTATTCATGTACCGCAATACAAACTGCGGTATATGTGACGCTAGCGAAACGGCTGTGAGCGCATCATGAACGTGGCATGTAATCATGCTGTTGCATGACGCGCATGTCGTGTTTTTCATGTTAGGGTCTATTGCTTGTGTTCGCCATGCAATCATGTTACACCATACCAGTTTTGAAGCTTGCCATGTCTTTGAAACCACTGCCAGAGCTCCAGGTTCGCTAGAAAGTGCTTCACATTTAAAATAAAAAATAAAAGAAGAGGAAAAATAAAATAGGGTTCGTTTTGTCCACCTCCCGCACTGCAGGCACAACGCGCAGCAGACCGGGAAAGCCGCCATGGAAGCCTGAAAAAGCAGTCACCGAGTAAGCAAAAAAAAAAACGACCCCCCCCTCCCCAAAGGGAATAGTGACTGAGGAAATGCGAATGCGTTGCTCAGCGTCCATAACGGTGTTCGCACATCAAAACCCAGCATTAGAAGAATAATGTTTTTGGCGTGTCACACCGGCGTCTCAAGCACACATTTCCGGATTGTCTTGAGAGGTGCCTAGCCAGCGAATTGTCGAGAAAGAGGTGCGACTAGACGAGAAAGTGGGGCGCGGAGAAGAGAGAGAAGGAACAGCTAGAGTATGATCAGCGAAGCACTGCACCTCTCATCGTACCTGATGGCCTTAATGTCAGCATCCTATTAACACAAACACTCCACAATCGCTTACAGCACAAATGCTACAAACGCGTTCCGAACGCACTGCATTGAGGCGGTGGCAAGTCATGTTCAAGCAACGCCGACTAAATTTCAAGGCCGAAGGGCTGCCGCAGTGACGTCATAGGTTGGGGGCCCAGTTGCCCAACTGAGCATGCTCAGCAAGAATTTTTTTTCCATATCTTCTATTCGGCCCAATCTAGCCGCAGCAGCTGTGACAGCGACAGCGTTGGTTCTCCTAAAACGTGAACGAAACACAAGCTTTCCGCCGCGTTCGCGGTGCAACGGCGCCCCCACCCTCTGACGTCACTGCGGCAGCCTTTCGGCCTTGAAATTTAGTCGGCGTTGGTTCAAGTTCAGGAGGAGGAGGGGGGCTCTCTTCGTTAAAGGGCCACTCACCATGTTTGACAATTTTGAGCTGACAAGCGCAATACGTAGATGAGGCGTTCGTGACCACGTCTGCCAAAATTTGCAACGCATTTGCAAAATTTGAAATGGGTAAAATTTCAAGATGAACGCTGGTCCCCCACCCCTCTGCTGGCGCACGCGTAGAAAATGAGGACGTGACGTGGGCGTATGAGTGGCCCTACGTACACGGCAATGCGATGACGTTGGTCCTCGGCGTAGACGACTATGCTCTGACGTTGTCAATAGTATTGATTGATTGATATGTGGGGTTTAACGTCCCAAAACCACATATGATTATGAGAGACCCCGTAGTGGAGGGCTCCAGAAATTTTGACCACCTGGGTTCTTTAACGTGCACCCAAATCTGAGCACACGGGCCTACAACATTTCCGCCTCCATCGGAAATGCAGCCGCCGCAGCCGGGATTCAAACCCGCGACCTGCGGGTTGTCAATAGTATACCACGTGACATGGTAACACAACATGCGTAGTTTTTGTATTTGTTACTTTAGGAGATGAATAAATATTTTAAAAAATAATGAGACGCAATAAAAAAACTGCGCGTGTTTCATTCATTTTTTCTCGTGAATTGTTACGAGGTGCGGCGCTATTGTGCCAGCGTTTCGGTTGCGTTCGTGTCCCGCGGTCAGTGCTTTGAGCAGATGACCACCGTGGAACGCTCCTATGCGTTCGCGCACTCATTGTGCTCATATACTCTACCACATCTAAGCAAGCGTTTCTAAATCATCCCGCATAATTGTGCACAGGCACAAGACCACAAAATAATGCTGGTCAACAAAGCAATGCTGCTCGCGTGCTCAGGGGCTTGACTTGTTTGGGCACATCATGCGTAGTTCATCTCATGGTCTGATGCTGGAGAGGGTGGGGAAGAGATTTGGCTTGCGAAGCCTACGCGGAGGAGCGGCAAGAATTTCGAGCTTGCCTCCCCTAGTACTCATTTCGCGCCGCTTCAAAAAACCGGTTTTCTCCGCTCGTAATGAACCGATTTGATTTTTTTGTGGCAAAATGTTCCTCATCGGACATCCAACAACTTCCACTCTCTAACTAAAATTTTGTGTGGGGCCTGGTGAGTAGCCCTTTAAGGTCGGCGGGAGTTGCTCGGAGGATTTTAATCTGAACGGTTGTGCCACCCGCGACCTCTGACGACAGCGCAGAGCTCACCAACTGGTTCGCCTTCCACGAGCTCCTGACCCCGTGAAGCTCTGGATGTCTGGTGCCCGGTCCTCTTACTTCTTCGACCGGCTCCCAACTTTCCTTACTCTTTTCACATGGGGAGCATGTTACACTAGGGGCTAGTCATGCGCCATCGCCGTCCGCAGCCTCCCCTCTTCTTCCGCCAGCCATCTGTGCATCCATTCCTCCTCTCAAGACAGCGCGTGCTGCGCTCGCTTCTTCCTTCCGCGTGCCGCACGACCTTTCGTTTTACGTGTGCCAGCTGTATGCAAACGTGCGCATGCGCAGGCCAGGGCTGGCGCTCGCTATAAATAACCAAGTTTCGGGGCGAGCCGCCCTTCCTCGGTGTGTTTGTGTGGTCGCTCCACGTCCGATGTCGCTGGTGAAGATGTATGCTAACGAATCCGCAAACAGACTTACTGACGTCCCTTCCAATAGCGTCAGCCAATGTGTTGGCGGAACCGCAAGCGATTCCGTAGACACTTTGTCCCACATTTATCCACATTTATCGCAGTTCCGCATAAATAGTTCCACAGAACCACATTTATCGCAGTTTAACACATATTCTCCGCATTCCAACCAGGGTTCCCGCTCGGGAAACTGCGGTCAGTTTTTCCTGTTGTTTGCCTGTCTTATTTTTTATATCTTTCCACTATTCTTTTATCCCTCTTCACCTTTCCCCACAAGACACTGCCTGGTGTTTCCCAAAAGGCAGACAGAAGTTAAATGCCTTTTCCCTCTTGTCAAGAACCACTTATTCATTCCGTCGGCGAAGAGTAATATGGTGAGAGTTCCGGTAGCTAGGGATACGCGTGCCCGCAGCTGTTGCTATTGGAGAGGGCTGCGGACAGATCTCGACGGACACCTGACGTAGTCCCACTAAGAAATGCATTCGCAATTTCAACAAATGAATTGGAAAAAAGCGCACAAAGTGCGTGAGGGAACGAATAACTCAGAGAGCTGCATGCCCCAAGCACGACAAAAAAAATCACAGCATGTCAACGGATTGAATGTTAATGAGTTGGGCGAAGCTTCGAAGGGTTTTATCGGCAAACCATGAATCATAATTTGGCTCCGTCTGTCCTTGCGTCCATTCGTGTCTGTCTGTCCTTCCATCTAGCGAAAACTTCAAGTACTGCCACCTCGTATATTTTCATCATATGCATGTACCGCCATCCAGTAGACATACGAGGGACTAAACGAGAGTTGGCTACCTACTACTACTAATACGACTACTACTACTGCTACATACAATAGGGACGCACGACCCGTGCCTTAAGCAGCTTCGCCCCCTAAAACAGGTTACTATTTACAGTGCTTGCTCAGAAAAAAATAACAATTTAGACCGCGAGGTACTCTACTATAAGAGTGCATAAACTGTACCGTGGGCCTCACACTTGTGAAGCCGTGGCAACTAAAGATTAATTATCACTGATAACCAATTCGTAACGCCTTTTTCTCGAAAAAAGAACGTATGGACTTTTACAAATTGGTTGGCGTAAAGCTTTTGCAGTTGCTCTAAGAAAAGGAAACTCATTTAGCGATACATATTGTTATGAGTAACTTCGTTAATAATCTATTTAGAGCGCACAAAACTCGACAAGAAAGATGGCGCCAGTACAGTATCAAACCAAAACTCACTTCGTCCTTCTCTTTCAAGCCGCCGTGTTTAGCGGCTGTTATGTATCATAACCTCCGGTGGTAGAAGCACCGTCCCGGTGCTAAATCTACGCAGATGATATCGAAGGGGGTTAAAAGAGCTTTAGCCGAGCCACAAGAACGGTGTCGCTCGGAGCTGACGATGACTTTGTTGGATCGGTTGGAACAATCTCGTACGTGACGTCTGTCACTTAGCAAACGATACGGAATGGTCCAGTGTAGGGCGACAACAGTTTTACAGACAGTTCCACACGCCGAGTAGGTGACCTGAGGAGCACGAGAGAACCCGGGAAAAAGTGCACGTCTCAATGGTGAGAATTGTAGAGCTGTTGTTGGTGTGCCTGTGAAGCCTGTAGACGGTTACGGGCGACTTGGCGTGTGTGGTCGGCGCGGGCAATGGCTTCCCCGGCATATTCAGTGGCCGCAGGTGGCAAAGTGCCTAAGGGTTGAGTTGGGTCCCGGCCATATAGCAGATAGAAGGGCCAATAGCCAGCAGTGTTGTGACAAGATAAATTGTATTCGAACGTCACATACGGCAAATGAGTGCCCCAATCTTGTTGGTCTGGCGCAACGTATTTGGCAAGCATATCAGTTAGGGTCCTGTTGAGACGCTCCGTGAGGCCATTTGACTGGGGATGATACGAGGTAGTAAATTTGTGCTTAATATGGCAAGACCTCAAGATTTCATGAACGACAGTTGATAACAACGTGCTTCCACGGTCAGTGAGAGGTTGTCGGGGAGCACCGTGCACTAATATTTTGTCGTACAGCAGAAAGTCCGCAACGTCGGTAGCGCAACTGGTCCAGAGTACTCGTGTTATTACGTATCACGTCGCGTAGTCTCTGGCAACAGCAATCCATTCATTTCCGGCTGTGACGAGTGGAAAAGGGCCCAACAGGTCAAGAACAACTCGAAAGAAAGGTTCCGTGGGAGCGTCGATCGGCTTAAGGTAGCCGGCCGGGAAGGCAGACGGCGTTTTGCGACGCTGACAGGCCTCACAAGCGCCGACATAGCGTCGAAGAGAGCGAGCAAGTCCCAGCCAAAAAACCGACGTCATACCCGATTGTATGTGCGAGAAATGCCCGAATGGCTCGTCAAGGGAGCGTCATGAAATTGGTGCAGCACAGCGGAACACAGGTGCACTGGAATGACAGGAAGTAAGTCTGATCTGTAAGAATCAAGGTTACTGTGATATAGGATCCCGTGTTTCGCCAAAAACATTCGTAGGGACGGGTCGCGAGTCGTTGATTCCAGTTTTCAATGATGGCTCATAAAGAAGCATCCCGACGTCGCTCTTCGCCAATGTTCAACAGCTGCGACACGGAAAAAACGTCCGTGATAGCGTCAGCATCAGTTGCATCGTCAACAGGGTAGCGGGATAAACAATCCGCATTCTGATGTAATCGCCCTGTTATATACATTACAGAGAAGGTGTATTCTTGAAGGCGTAGGGCCCAACAAACGAGACGTCCTGTGGGGTCCTTCAGGGAGGCAAGCCAGCAGAGCGCGTGATGATCTGTGACAACACAGAATGAGCGCCCGTACAGGTATGAATGAAACTTGGTGACTGCCCATACAAGGGCGAGACACTCGCGCTTCGTGATGGAATAGTCGCACTCGGCTGGAGATAGCAGCCGACTTGCGTAGGCTATAACACGGTCGTGTCCCCGTTGTTGCTGCAATAGCACAGCTCCTATGCCGTGTCCACTGGCGTCCGTGTGAACCTCAGTTGGAGCTAATGGATCAAAGTGAGCCAATATTGATGGCGTTGTAAGCAGTGTCATAAGTTCGGAAAACGATGACGCTTGGTGAGGGCCCGTCATCTTGGTGAGCGGCAATTTCGGCCAGGCAGATACCCTATGGTAGAACTTGGGTGGTGAGTAAGAAGTTGACCAGTGGAAGGAAGGGGCGATTTCTCGTAATCGCCAAAATCATATGCGGCACAGCAACCCCAAGTGTAAGCATCACGGCAGGAATCGGGGCCACCATGTAATCACCATCAGGTACTGGCGGCGTGGAATATAAGTCGACATGTGTGACAGAGTTGGCGGGAGGCGCCAGAAATCAATGCAGCAGAAACGGGTTTGCGGTGGGCTGGTCAGGTAGGAAAAGAGAGGTAAATTGAGATGAAGAGAGCCAGCTGAATAATCTAGGAGGGCAGAGTGCGTGGCTAGAAATTCCATACCGAGAATGAGTTCATGAGAGCAATGTTAAATAGCGGCGAAAAGAACGACAGTGTTTCTCTCGCCATTAGACACTCGCGCAGAGCACATGCCAAGAATTGCGGCAGTTTCTCAATCGGCGACTCGTACAACTCCAATACCAAACCATTGGTCATTCATTCACGTCCCGTAATACCAAATTTGGTATTACGGGACGTGAATGAATGACCAAGGTATGATTTTGGTGCAAACATGAAACAATGAGGTGCGTGTCATGTGAGAACATGACTATACGCCACAGTCAAGACGCCAATACATTTCGAGTGATGCGGTGCGCATGCTCACTGGTGTTCATTTCGTCGCGTCACGCCGGCGTTGCCACGCCAGGTGCCGGTCCTGCCGTATACTCGCAGGCGCGTTCCGTGCTGCGTTGCTTTGACGCATGCGCGTTTCAGCATGTCCGGCGTCCCTCCATCATGGAAACAGGGAGACCCTATGTTGTCTGGGGAACACATCGGCACGAAATGCAGCATGTCGCATTTCTCACCGGTTGCCGTCCAGCCGCGCCAACGGACGCTGGTCGCACCTGGCGTCAGACTTTAAAGGCCAAACCTCATAAGCGTGAAAATGCACGCGACAGCGACGAGCGACGCGACGTCGATCGTCTTCGTGCGATCAGTCGCTAGCGCAGGCAAACCTCATTCACGTGACGGCTTCGGCGAGCGAATTGCACTGTTGCTGGCATGAGGCCGTCTACTCGCACCAAGAAAACCACGTAGCGAGCGGTATGTAATTAAAAAATAAAATATATTGTTGTATAATGGAACGAAAAGTGTTTATGAATACCATGCAGCACTTTTATATGCACATGCGTAAACATTGCGTTATTTTTTGTTGCGCATACGTGACTCGGGCAGGGTCACGTGCACCGACGTAGTCGTTGTCTTTTCCGATTTTTCGCTATTGGCTGCTTGAGCGCAGCATTACCGGGCGATGAGCGACGGTTTCTAAATCTGGAGAACCGAGCGAACGCGCGAAATTGAGCACGCGACACGTCGCGCGAACTCCCCGTTTCGTCGCTCATAGAGCATCGCTCGTCGCTGTCGCGTACATTTTTGCGCTTATGAGGTTTGCTCTTTAGTGCTCGCGTCTCGCTAACGTAACATCGCTGTGCCCAACGTGCGCGTGCAGCAACGCTACATTTGAATACACTGGACCCTTCAGGATGCGCTGGCGGCCATTTATCTATCTCCACATATACAAAGTTTAGTGTTAGGTGACGTCAATGAATGACAAAATATCTGGCTGGTGCAAACATGATAATTCTGACACACGTGTTATGAAGGAACATGACAATATACCACGCTCATAGTGTGCTCGCGGCCGTTTTGTTAGCTCCACAATTACTAAATTTGGTATCACATGACGTGAATAGGAGACGAAAGTAAACGGCACTTCTAAACTTGATAATCACGACATTGAAGCCATGTACGGCATCACTTAGCCCCACCTCGTAACGTTTTGCTGACTTCAGAGTCACATATCAACATTTTTCATTTGTTGTTTGCATAGCATCTATTGCCACTATACGTCAGATCTGCGAATTTCGATTGTATGTAGTAGCCGATTAATTTATTTATTCAAATGCTTAGACATGCGAGCTGGGTAGGAAGCGAGGAGCTCCGCTCACAATAGTCATGAATTCGAAGGCTGCCTGCAGACACTGCGAAAAAGATGGAATATAAATGAAGCCCGGCCGAATTCTAACCAACCTTCCTGAGGACTTCCCTACTGAATACACCAAACGATAATCTGGGTAGCAGGGTATGAGGGCGTCACCGGGAACCTGCTTTCAAATGAGGCGGCTCGAGGCTCTAAAGGTCACCGAGCTTCCTTGCGCACTGCAAAAGAGGACACAACGCCACTAGGCTCTACTTTTGATACATTTCTTCAAATCTGCAGAGATGGTAGAATTAAAAATTCACAGCATATCCACGGAACAAATGATGATAAGTGGGGCGAAACGTTCATTCGTCTGTTCGTGCGTCCATCCTTGCGTGTATTCACTTGTATGCTCGTCCGTTCGCACGTCCGTGCATCCGCTCGTTTGTGCCTTCATCCGTGCGTCCATTCGGGCGTCCATTCATCCGTCCGTGCGTCAAGCAGACAGAGAGACAGACGACGGATGGACGTGGCCAGCGGATGATTCATGGTTTGCTGATAAAACCCTCGAAACTTCGTCACACTCCTCATCATTCATTCCATAGATATGCTGTAAGGTGGTTACTGCGCACATGCATACATACATGTGACCACCAACCAACGCTTTAAGGAGCGTCGCCCCTAAAACGAACACATATCAAATACTACATAAAGCCTCACAGCAAGAAAATTTACGGCGTCATGGAGACTCCAGACAGACACACATCCCAACCTATTAAGGGTACATATGTCCGTGGTGCAAGACCAAACCAACTCTGTTTCACCCCACATGAGAGTGTACACTACATAATGATATTATGTGGGGTTTCACGTCGCAAAACCACCATTAGAATATGAGAGATGCCGTAGTGGAGGGCATCCATCGGTGAGAGCACAACATCAACAACATAAAGTAAAAATATGAGAAATTGGTGTCCATCTCGGCCTCTGAGTGTCAACTTTGGCTCGTTCAAGTATATAGAGATGATGAAGATGGCCAGGGGAGCACCACGACCATTTTGAATGACTGTGTTACGCGGAAATAAAGTTCTCTCTCTTTCATTAGGCAAGTGCAAGCGCTGAAAGACTTCAAGGTTACATACCTACTGTTCAAAAGATGACGCGTCCTGCCGATTATCAGATTACCGACGCCTGAGAGCCTCGTTCAGCACTTTCAGTTTACGCCGTAAAATTGATTTATTTACGTTTCTTTGTTCCCGGGCACAGGTTCACTAGTGTCAAAATTTTAGTATTGACCAAGCCGACTGCTGTTTTCATCAACGTCTGCCCCTGCGAACTTATTCACCACAAATATGTCAAAAATAGTAGAGATACAACTCACAATAACTGAATGTTAACACTGCATATCAACAACAAAAACAAAAAAGTTAATATTCGAAACAGCGAGCCTGCTTTTCCGCTATATAGTCCTTATGACAATGTTGACGAAATATATTATTTTCATATATTTGCTGGAAATACTCATTCACACTAAATACCTGTACAGAATGACGTCAATGCATCACTTTTTTTATGGAACCCGCGTGTACTTAGGAAAAATTGTTGATGATTTAGAAGACGTGGTGCTCCACTATGGGAGAGAATAACGCTGTCCCGTGAGACGGAATTCGAATGAGGCCTTGTCGAATAACATTAGTCGTAACTAACTGTGTGTTTGGAAAAAGTGGTTAGAGATTTAGAGTACTTAGTACTCCAACAAGCTACACAGTCATCGGTAACTGCTTAAATAAGGGCGCAACTAAATGCAACACACAGGAAGAAAGAGGCCAGGACATGCTCAAACCACCAACCAGCTTTTTTCAAGGAACACCCAAACCTTTAGACACCAACGCCCTCGCAGGGGCGAAGCAAAAACAACCAAAAAAAATCAAACCAGCGACGAAAGAAATTAGAACTCAGCGTTGGACAGTGCACTCGGTGTTTTACTCACCAACTCGTCACGTGCTTCTTTGATAGAGAAAGCTTCTTACGTTTCGCGAGCCGTTTTATCTCTACTTTTGCGCAGGATATTCACGCAGAGAAATCGCACTTCACATTGCGAGCAATTCAAGCAGTGGGCAACAAGGTGACTTCTTCTCCTAATATTACGATTTCTTTTCTTGTTTCCTTCTTCTCTAAGGCCTTCAACAGGGTGGCAAATAAACACATCTACCCTGAGGTTTCCTTCTTTAACCTAGGCTAGCGTTCTAGTGACTACACCAAGACATTTCTGGCGGGTCACAAGGCATATTTTTGACTAGGTACATTCTCGAGAGGGCCCTGCAAGCTTGGCAACTGCAGCACCCAGCAAGGTTTCCTGCTCTCCCCCTTCTTATTTATTATCGCCATGCAAAGGCTCTCCACACGGCTCGCTTTAATCTCAAACGTAGGTCACGCCATTCATGCGGAAGACGTTAATATCTAGGGAACCAGCGGCTCTCTGGCTGGGCTCTAACACACCTTACAAAGAGCGTTGCAGGCTATCACTTTCTTTAAAACACAGGCATTGAAATTTCTACTGATAAAATAAAGCTACTGTGACACCGATCGTCTTGAAAAGAGGCTTCGTACCCTAACGCCTCTACAAACTCTGCCGATAGAAATTCGAGCTTAAAATCGACAGCCAATAGCGAGTAGGGATACCGTGAAGATTTAGGTCTCCTACCCAATGCCAGGGGCTGTAACTGGAAGGCACTCAACAGGCAGTAATGTACTAAGACTTGTAGCCCGCGTTTCAAATCGCAGAGGTGATTTCAAAAATTACGATGTGATCGAACTTTACCAGTCAATCTTTTTAAGTCATGTTATTTACATTGCGTCGTACCTAAATAGGGCTAAGGTGGAGAAGGCCAAACTTAATTTTCTAATCAGAACAAGCCTCAAGCGCGTACTCGGCATTCCACAGTCCACCTGCACCCAGATGCTATTGAATATAGGGCTCCAAAACAATATGGACGAGCTGATAAAAGCTCACATGGCTCTTAAAATTACGAGAGTTTCATCCACCATGCCAGGGATCAAGCTTTTAGAAAAAGCGGGTATCGAGCCTCGACATCAAGAGGTGACGAACGTTTGCTTGTCTAAAAAAATCTGAACTGCAATCATAGCAGACCCCGTCCCATAAAACGTCCACCCTATGCACAACGAAGGCAAAAAAGTCGCCATATCAAAGACCATACTTAAAACGAATTATCAGCATAAACTAGAAGCCCCTTTTGGCGATGCTGCCAGAGATCATGAGGGAATAAGCTTGCTGTTTCGGTCGTTGATCTGGTGGGCAACCTGGACAATTTTGTCTCTGTTTACACAACGAATGCCCATTTTACAGGGGAAGTGGCGATCACTCTAGCTTTTAATAGAGCAAAAGCCCCCGCTGTTTTCTTTCCGGACTTGCGTATGGCAGTCAGACCTCTTTCGAACGCCGTTTTGCCTTAAGTATTGTGACCAAAACACTTCAACAAAGCCGGGAGCGCAGCGAAAGAGAGTACCACAAGACGTTGCCTGCAGCTCATCTAGATAGTTCAGTGAACCCGCTCGGATGATACCCTAGCGAGCAGGCTTACCGAATAGCGCGTGATATTACCTGCCACGCTGTCGCGCATAGCCAAGCTCGTAATGATGTTGACTATTATAAAGGTCTATTGTGTACTCTTCATTATATTGCTTGCCCCTACCATCTCACCAGGCAAAAATTTCCAGCCCCCCACCGTGAATAGACCAGGCCTCAGGCGAACACACTGAGACAACTGCAAATTCATTCATATCCTACTCCTCAATCCCGTAATTGACTATACCCTGAACAAACGCAGTCGTGCCCCAAATGTGGCCATTACTCATGTTCTTTTGATCGCATGTTCTGGCGGTGCCCAGCCATTAATGCCTTTTCGCCTACCGCGAAGAAGCAAGGGGATGTATCTCTAAAGAGCAGCAGCCTTCACACGCAACTCCGGGTCGTCTAGAGGGCCCACGACATCGTGGCCGATTTTCGACCTCAGGACCTATTGAAGATGAAGCCACCGACTTGATACTGGGGGAAGCCTATAGCTCCCCTTGATATCTCTTCCTCAGGACCTAAATGAATTTCTTGTAGTGCCAAGTATGTTGCATGAGCCGGTCATTGAGGAAGCGCCCTGTGTGGCTGATGACTTGGCCACAGGGCAGGAAAACCTCGTACCCGGCGTTGTTCGCCCGCTTCACAAAACGTTTGTCAGTTTTTTAGCAGGCCCCTTTCTCTTCACACATGTGGTGCGCTGCCTGAGCTGAGCCATCTTCTTTGGGGCCGAGAAAATCAATGGCACTTTGTTTTTTCTCATTTTTTCAGGCTTTATGTGTGACCCTGTTTATTTACGGTAACACAGCGGGCCTCTGCCAGTCTTTTATTGTATTACCACAAAACCACGTTAATAGAAAAAGCTGCGGAGGCTATCAAGAAGAACATCTTTCCGCTAAAAAAAGAGCCATGGCAGAGTTAAGAGTAATTCAGTAAAACTTCAAGCGCTTAGATCTGGCTACGTTTGCGAGACATATAAGCAACATTGAAAGTGCTGCTCTGAGTGATTTCTTCGGTATTGAGGCGCATAAACGTGAATCCCCACTCTATACTATTGTGAGTGAAAGAGGTTCCTGGTAGCATTGCGGCAGTAATTTCTTCCGCAATGTTTGAATTCTCTTGGGATTTTTTATTCGTTCCTCCCAAAACGTTCTGGTGATGTTTTCCGTTTCCTTGAAGACAACAGTGGCATCGTGTTTGCCTTTTTTTGTGGATGTCGAATAGCTTTCTTCACGTGGTGTGTCACTGTTAATTGATTCCTGTAGCTAAGCAATTCATTGATTGAAATGGTGTAATTGCATTTCAAAACCCTGCGGGCAGTTCAGTTAAGAAGCTATTGGTCCTTTTACAACTTCGTCTTCAGTTCACTTTCATGAAGTTTGACGACCAGATCTATCTTCAAAAGAAAGGTATGTGCATTGGTTCTTGTATCGCAACTGCGTTGGCCATATACTTTTATCACCTTTCGTTCGCGCTGTACATTATCATTTGAGTTGCACTAACAATGACATTGTCCCTAATGTTTTGTTATGTTGACGTGTTTTCAATTCTTCTAAGTTGTGCACATTTCAGTATCAGCATGTGCTAAATTTGGTTCTTGAAGACTTCAAAATTATTGGGAGAGGACAAGCTTTTACTTTTGAACGCCCACAAAAAGGAGTAACTTCAGTTTTTGGACCTGAAGTTAGTTCAATGAGTGTCATGTGCGCTGCGCATACTCCCCACGTGCTCAGAAAGAGCTCCTTTCATACAAATTGTCTCATTATAAGATGTTAAAGAAAGGCATCTCAATACTCTGTTAAGAATCTGCACTTCGGAAGTCGTACATTCACAGTGTGCAAGATAGTTGTGATATACAATTGGAAAGGCCTGTTTCAGCTGCTTTCACTGGGTCGGTCATCGTGTCTGTTGATGAGACGCTCTTTAAGAAAATGAAGCATGGTGCCTCAAAAGATCCCGATAAGTCCCAGTGGACATATAGGCCAGCTAGTCCCGTGCATGCACAAGGTCACACACAGTCTAAAAAGAAGTGGCTAGTCGGTTCAACGTGCCGTTGGTTTTCGTGACCCCGAAGAAGCTCATTCAGTTGAGCCGGTACACCGCATGTGTGAAGCAAAAGAAAGGCTGCGCAAGAACCTTGAAAACAGCTTTGTGAGGAGCGCCAACAAAAACCGTGTACGAAATTGTCCTGTCCTGCGGTAAAGTCTACATAATCCAGACAGGGCTCTGCATTGATGACTGGCTCACTGATTACAAAAGAAATCATATTAGGACAAAAAGTCACCTTGTTCACCACTGCTGTTCACATCTGCCCGCATTGTGAACCGCGGTTTCTCTGTTATGTTTCTTGGGAAGAAGTATAGACAAAACGGCTTGCAAAATGCTAGAAGCTTTTTTCATTAAAAGAAGATGTAATGATTGCGTCCTCGAATCCTCCAATGTGCTGTAAAATGCTGAATACGAATTTCTCTAGAAATACTCAATAACCCAATACGCAATAACGTTTGTGCCTTTTGTAATGAATGGCTGGCTTTAATCCATGAAGTCTTCATGATATTCACATGTTTCCACGCCAGATGGCATTGTACACTTGTACCATGCAATAATTATTTTGTGGTACAAGTTGAATAGCGAAGCTTGTATACAGTACGCGTCTGTTTGTAAAGTGTGAACGTTATTTTCACTGCATTTTCAAATAGAAGAAGGTAAGTAACTGCATTTCCTAGGAGTCACATGGATGTGTGGTAGAATAGACCTGGTTGCCAAACAAACATCCTGGTTCGATCTCAGTCGGGTCCGTTTATTTTCATTGTGTCTCTTGAATTTTCGGTGATGCACAATGTGATTTTTTGCGGAAAACCAACGAAGCCTACGCCGACATCGACGCCGGAATTTCTGCGAAGCGTGCTCTTTACCGCTATCCCATTAAAACATGCCTTTTCTGTCACCTAACTTTTGAAATTTTTTCCGCATTCTCGTATGGTATATTCCTGCATAAAGCGGTGAACGACGGGTAACAAACAAACTAATCTTTCAGCGTTATGCAGCTAGTAGTCTAAAGTAACAAAATAAATATTTATTCTGCTTTTTTGACGCAAGAGTAGCTTGAGCACAGATGCGAATATTTGGCTAAGTGGACTTTCAACCATTTTTTGATGGGTCACGAACACACTGAGACTAGCCACATGATTTTTCCTGCTTAAAGGTTGTGAGCAATCATCAATATTTGTCCATGTAGAGGTAGACAAGGACAAGAACGTGTCACTGGAAAACAAAGATATGTATTTTCTGAACTACCTACAGATGTTGGCATAGTCAAAATGTTGCGTTATAACCCTTGTCTGATTTTACCCTAATCTACCATATAATAAAACAATGATAAGCGCAACATATAATTCTGGTTCCATCTGGTTTTCGTATTGAAAGAATAGGAAATATTGCAGTAGCTTCAGACAACAAAATTCACTATGAATATTTCTTACCTTGAAGTTCAGGTCTTTTGACACCCTCTGGGCCCGGCTAGAGCAGCTGCATTTTCCACGAAGGCGAAAATGCTGCGGGCCCGTGTGCTTAGATTCCTGTGCACGTTAATAGCCATAGGTGGTCTATCTTTCCAGAGCCCTTCACTACAGCGTCTTTTATAAGGATATGGTGGTTTTCAGATGTTAAACTCCACATTGCAATCAATCAATCAATCAGTCAATCTCGGTGCCAGCAGCTCTTTAGCATCACCTGCATCTAGGTACATGAGCGCTCTTTGGATTTCACCGTTGGCGAAATAGCGATTTTTTGGCCAATAAGTAGTGCGTAGAAGTGTAGCGATCTAGCCAATATTTTGTTCAAGTATTTTTTTCATGGCTTCGTGTACTGAACACACAAAATAAAATTACTCGTATGCGTGAAAACTGTACGAGTGGCGTAAAACGCTGGCTGCGTGAGATATGTTAATGCAATTGACACCATGTACTACATTGAGTTTTACTCACACCACCCCAATCAGCAACTTTTAAAAGGCACTGTAAATTCAATTTGCCAGCACCAATTAGTAGGGTCCACTGGTCACGGATCTGAAATATGTTCCAAGACCCTCGAAAATCTGTCAACAGCAAGATAGTTAGGTAGTGTGTACAATTGTTTTTTTGCGACTCACCCTAAACGCAGGGTATTCAAATAATTTGTTCTAGCCCAGTTTTGTTCGTTCCCTTCTTATGCACTGTAAAATAGGATCACTTGGTCTAATTGTTCGTGTACACTTTGCTGTCCTTTTTATTGTGTGGAATAAAAGATTACAAACTCTAAGTATTTTCCGCAAGGTAGAAGAACGAACGACCGATTCTTGGAATCATTCGTTGGCTCGCACGGTTTATGCTCCGTGCGTCAGCCGCCTGACAATATTCCATTAATATTAACTAGGAATGCAAGATATGGCCTTGTAAAGGTTTTAGGATGTATTCTAGGAAAGTATTGGCCATGTGTAAGATATATCTGCTAAAAACGTGTGGAATTTAGTGTGTTGAGACGTCAAACTAAACATATCTACACCAATGTTGACATTTAATTATATTTCGCCAATCTTACTGCCTCTATATAAACAGCGAATAAAGCAATTATTTGTTAACTCCTTGAAAAACGTTTCTTACAAACGTCAGAAGACAAAGCTGCAGATCAGCAAGCAGGTGGTATGGCACACTATTTGTTCATAACAGTTCTGTGCCTTTTTCTTCTCATAGGTAAGTTGTGACTTGCTGAACAACAATCAATATGGCTGCAACCTTAAGTCAGAGTGAAAGATGCTTTTTGGCACGTACCAAGTAGCGAATAAGTTTGATTATCAAAGAGACGTGATTTGTAAAAAATTCAGGATAAATATATCAATCCCGCCAGCGCCCATTTTGTGCAGACGGATATGCAGCGCGTATTAGTCCGGCGTTTCTTGGGAAACTCTTTGTAGTTGTCCTCAGTGTACCTATTGCGTCCTGTTTAGCTAACCGCGAGTGGACGAATGCACGTGTTCATACAACTAGTAGCGTCTGGTAATGCCGTGAAACCTGATTGTACAGTTTTCTCATGCCTTGACATTCGCAGTACCCGTGAGGGCTCTTCCACTGGTGACTGGTGAATGAGACCTCGAGTGACGCATTGAGCTGCTTCTTTCGGGGCTCTCCGTCTACTGCATGTCGATCTATAGAAAGTGTCTGTAATTATCAGAGTTGATGTATACCGAATGTATGTCATGACGCTGAAGTATGTGGCAGTCCTTGTGCGAGATGCACCCGTTCGCAAAATTTGCAATTGTTTTTTACATACGTAGCCTTGGTACGTGCTCGAGCCAGTGCTATTGTTGCTTACATTTTTGATGAGGTGTGATTCTAATGAGGTGTTCACTTCGGTTGCTGGTGACTGCTACAACATTTTCAGCCTGGATGAGGTACTGGATCGGTGAAGGCCATTTTGTAGTCGTTGCAGTAGTTTTGGCTCACTCATTGCGCACTGTGTTTGCGACGTCCTGTGTATTGTTGGCGGTACATATCGCGAGGCGATGGTGAAACAAGCATTTGCTCATGTGGTTAGTGAATTTTGACCCGGATATTCCGCTTATGTGGTATGTGATGACGAGCTCTTGGCATCTTCAATACGTGTCGGCCTGGCGAGTTTTGATAAGGGTGCAAACTGAGGCGTTTTTCGGACCCCTACGTGTTCCTCAAGCGTGTTATGCAAGCTTACTTCTAAGACTTTGCTAATGCTGTTACGGGCAAATGTCTCGATGCACATTTGTACGTCTTGCACATGAGGGCATTGAGCTTGTCTTTTACCGCAAAAGTCTATTTATAAGATGCTACCGTGCGCTTGGTCTCATAAATGACGAAGGCTTGTGAACTTTGCCGTAATCCCGCGAAGTTCTTCGCTTTTGCAGTCTTTCAGCTCATTTAGGATATTCTGAACCCTGATGTTTCTTTACATTAGGAGTGAGAAACACACTTGATGACGTTAAATGCATTTCTTCATTTATAGCCATAGCAATAATATGAACAGTCTTGACGGGTTGTGCAGTTGCCGTCACTGCAGTGTCTTGCATAAAGTTGTTATTGATATTGTTCCCCAACGTATTGTTTCCTATATCCATGGTTAATATCACGCGGGCGGATGTGAGAATAACGGCTGAAGTAATTGAAAAAGCCAGCCGATTGGTGTAACTCGGAGACCACTTGCAATGAAAGAGGTAATTCTCCGCCATTTTTAACAAGCAAGAAATAAATAACAGACGAGAAGAAGTGAAGCCGCTGGAACTGCTTCTGTGAACTTTAATTTTACGTGTCTGGGCGCCCTGCACTTTTTCTTCGCTATTTCGCTATCTCGGCTCCTATCAGCGGGCAGCCAGTGTATGCCCCTTTAAGTGCTGTGGTCTTAACGTAAAGAAACTGAGCGAAAAGTATCTTTGGAGCAGCCGTATTTTCTAACACTAACGTTTTCTGGAGTAACTGTCGATCGGATGGAAAAGAGTTGGCAGCCAACTTCACTAAGTATAATATTACAATTTGTAGCTACTGATTTCATTGATCGACCTTTGCAGTGAATCAATCACTTTATCCTAGAGAAAACAGTATTTGTGTAGGCGTTCTTTCCTGGGCGGACTGTATTAGGGCAATGCTGATTTTTCGACCGAGGAATGATCTCCCTGACAATGCGCTTAACAATTGCACTCTAATATGTAAAAGGTAACGAAATTATATGAGCAGAAGAGACAGTAGCTTGCGGTTTAAACTCAACATTGACTTTTAAGATATCCCACGGGCAGTATTTATATAAGAAAAAATGAAATCCACCTGAAATAATACACACAATATTGCCAGCCGAAGATGATGACGCCGTAAACAGCCGATGTTGGAGAAACAACAGGTGACAAACCGGAGTTCCACGACGACAGCGTCAGAGTTGATGCGATAGTTATTCCAGCACGCGCAATAATTCCGCACATTTTGCTAACCTAGGCACCCGAAAAGCCCTCAATGGTGATCGCGGAGTGCGAGGTGGCCCCTGTTCTAACGGTGGCTGGGTATCCAGCCAAGGACACTTGGGCGGCGTCCCTTGTAGTGAACAATTATGGCAGCAGTGGTGCGGAACTGCCGGGAAGGCTTAGACGCCGTTTCCGATTGGTGGTAACAGTAACGGCAAGGGATCAGGGGCCGAGCAGGCCTTAACGCCGTCCTCAAGCTGGCATTACCGCGACTGCACGCTATCAGGTGCTATGGAGAAGCATCGATTTCTTTTGTTGCGCCAAACCAGTTTTGGCTAGCTGGCCGCGAAAAAAAGAACTCAAGTACGCGGTACATCAAGCGGGAGCTAAGCACAGAACAGAACAACCTAGCTTCTATTATGAACATACAATGTTATCTTTATTTATATATATTTATATGCATTTATTCAAGCACCACAGTTTTTTAGGTGATCGGTCATCTTTATAATATATCATCTCCTTTATTCTAAAACTGCAAAATAAATTATAAAATCTATAAATTTTGAGCTAGCCCCACAGTGGGCATGCGTCACGGGCAATAAATGAACAAGAACGAGAGATGGACCTCTCTCGATGCTGCAGGCAATACCACTTCGCTATGTCTGTACCACGCGAGCCACCGCCTAATGAAGCGGGATAATCTCCCCTCTCCTGGCCACCTTCAGATATGGCGCGCGCCGTGCGGTAGCGATCAATAAACGCTTCCTTGCTTGCTAGCGTCTCGAGTGGTTAGGTCCTTACTGAGCGCGTAAAGTAGAACATGGTGACAGAAATATCACAGTTGAACCAGGCGCTGAAGACAGGCAGCCTGTGACCACCCAAGTGACGCCTACTGACAAATGCTTCAACTGACAACTGGGAAAAGTTCCGCCAATGACTTGATATCTACTTCAAAGCTTCAGAGGCCAACAAGAGACGGACGCCAGCACAGAAGGCAGCCATGTTCACGTCGCGGGCCCAGAGTCAGTTGAAGTGTTTTACACCCTACCTCTATTAACAGAACAACGAGAGGACTATGATTCTATCGTGAAAGTTTTGGAAGATTACTGCACGACTTGGTGCAATGAGACATTCGAGAGTCACATTCTGTGCAATCGACGAGAACAGGAGGGTGAATCATTTGAACAGTTTTCGTGCGATATACAGTTGAAAGAGCAGACTTGTAATTTCGGAGAACCAAGGGACTTGATGGCGAGGGACCAGATAGTGTGTGCTATCATCAACAAGGAGCTACGTGCACGCCTGCTTCAGGAGAAGGACTTAATCCTTGAATCAGCTGTAGAATTCTGCATAGACGCGGAACTGGCAGCACCACAGGACCGTGCTCTTGAAAGCGAAGTGAAAGTGCCGAAAGTTGAAAAAAATTGGCAGATCCCACGTACTGTGGGATTTGATGATATGCGAAGCACGGATGAAAATTGTTGATATGTCACTTTAAAATCATCACATCGTTGCGAGGTGGAGGTAAATGAGGCCCAGCGTCAGGTCACTTGCCAGGCACAACTAGCAGCCGACTCAAGTCGGCTGCTAGTTGTGCCTAGGTCGGCTGCTAGACCCTCGGCTGTACAGATGACGAAAATCACCCTGTCGCTCCTAGCGGTCCATCAACCGAAAGGTCCCCTACTCAGGTGTCCGCGCTCCCTCTCTCCGAGATGGTGGTAGTGCCGCCAGGATCACTTCCGCCACCTTCAGTCACACGTTCGACGCCAATTACAGCACCATACACCGTTGGATTCGTTACAGACGTATGTCCTGATGCACCAACTCTCGACTTGCCGGTGATAGATAAGCCAGCTGATCCGCCTCGTGACTCCTCGGGCACAGCCGCTGAGCCTCTCACTAGGACGATGACGACGACGTACGACGCACCGGGCTGCCTGGATTTCAACTACCCGTGTATAATGCGGCAGCCACGTAAGCAGTCCTTCAGCATGCTGTCCTGCACGCGTGATGCTCGTCGCCGGACCTTAAAGGGAATCTCACAACCACTGGTTCAAAGTCCAGTCTTGTCACAGGGTCTATACCTCCTCTGCGCGATATTACCCTTAACGAGACCCGGATATCCCAACGGCCACGTCCCGGAATCGCAAGCGCCCCAGCCCCAAAAAAGCGAACCCCGGGTTATGGCTACACACCTATCTCACCTACGTTTCTAAGACGTCGAAGTCATCGTGCCTAGAGCCGAGGACAGATGCAGCTTTACAACGGTCTTTCATATTTGACTCAGAGTTGAGATGTTCACTGCAGGAAGACTGAAGTACGGTGAAGACACCCCTTGACACGTCGCAAAGTGAGAAAGGTGCATAGGTATAAAATATATATAGATGTTCTACACACTGGCATCCGATATTGTGCCGATTACGTCGTTCGCACCACCAGCACCGTCGTTGATGCCTCTCCAATGCCACAACACTAGTTGCGCTGCAGCCCAGCACCGACGGTACGCGTCATGCGGATATCATGGCACGTTCCACCAGCAGTCGCACTGTGCGCTCATGGCAGCACCGGGGACGTCGCACAACATGGCAATCAGTGACATATCATCACAGATTCTCGCACCTACGTCGGAGCACAAGACTTGCGTAGCCCACCCATACAGCCGACCACCAGCATTTATACCGGCAGTTTATGTCTTCCATCAGCCTCACCTACTCCGCTGCCCTCAGTGCCGCCCACCGGAGCTACGACACGGACTCTATACATTTTAAGATGGCGACTCGGACTTTTATGCCAACATTTAGGCCTGCCAATGATGTACATAGTATCATTCTCACTTGGTTTTTCTTTTGTATACAATTTCAAAATCACGCAAAGCAGTGGAGGGAGAGCCTATGTCAATCCACGCCAATTTTGTCCTGCTGAACACGCAAAAAAAAAGAAGTCAGGCACGTGGAACGTGATGCTGGAGTCCCGCAAAGGAGACAACGGCCTAGCTGCTGGACGTTGGACGTTGCACGCGATACCGCTTTGCTATGTCCTCGCCCAAATAAGAGCTGCGACTACGACACGGCCTCGTCACCGCTGTCTCGTCTCTCGTTCCTCTAAGGTTTGTTTTTTTTTGTTCGTTTGCTTGTTGCCTGTCGACTATGGCACATACGACTCAGAGGTGCTTAGCCAAGAGAGCTTTTAGAAGCCATAACATGAAAATACGAAGTGATTGTCAGCTTACTACATAAATGTACAAATAAAAATAGCACAACTCCTTTTAGGAGTAAAATAATAATAAAATATTGCCGCGCGTATGTGCCAGGGGCGGCGACCATGAAGCAGCGCCTGCTGCTGGTCTTCGCCCAAATTTACAGTAGCTTGAATGGGAAAGTGTGATGAGCAGAAAGCGGCGCCTACGGAGTGCACTGATGCCTCCGAGGAGGAGCCGCGTGGGGGCGCGCGCAGTCGTTTATACTAGATGTCTATCGAACTTTTAAGCAGGAAAGTGCCAAGAAAAGGATCTATGATAATACTCGAGGTAGTTCTCTAGTGTTTGAGGCTAGGACGGGAGTATTGCGAACCAAGACATATCGGGCCAAATACGAAAGGGTAGCCACAGTATGCAGTGCGTGTGGAGAGGAAGAAGAGACTAGCGAAAGCTTGATAATGCTCTGTGAAGGACTTCACCCTATAGTTCAGGATGATGGCGCAGAGTTTTTCAAAACACTGGTGTTTAGGTACAGTTAGGGCAAAATAAACTTTAAGCGGGTAGAATTAACTAGAAGGAGGTTATCTGATTGGTGGCTAAAGTCAAGGCACGAGTGGAAATTAAACACTTCACTGCAAAGTACGAATCCTCAACCTCACTAATAAAGGAAGAAAAAATTAATCAAATTTTTTGGTTCATTAGGTATTACGGCTTGGTGGTGCTAGCCACCGCCCGATCTAAAGGGTACAGCCATATCCATCCATCCATCCATCCATCCGCCCAACGTTGTTTGCACGTTTTCGACAGTTTCGACGGGCGCGTTCGTCTTCATTTTTTTATAATTGTGGTGGCACTCTGACACCAGTGCTTCTGTAAGCACTCTTGTGGCGCGAAAACAAAGTCATTGCCTTGTCCCGGGTTCCCTTCAGCCTACGATTCAACTTGAGTGAAGCATGCGTTTTTCGGCGTTCCGAAGGACGAAGCTCTGTTAGTGCAGTGCGGAGAGCGATTCCGCGCGCTCGCAAGCTGCTTCAAGAAAACTCGGCTGTGTGTGAGCTGCAATTCGGCGAGAGGTACATTTCCGGGCACTTCAAGCACACTGTAATCGGCGAAATTGCCCACATTGAAAGGGGTACATCCATGGGCGTGGTTGCTGTTCAAGGGGGGGGGGGGATTGGCGAAGGTTTATTGCAGGGTGCCTTCTTCCAGATAAATCAGTGTATGAGGCAGATTTTACGCCCCCCTTCGAGATGACTAAAAAGTGCCCCACTGCATAGTCAAGATATAAAACAGATTTAGAGCCCCCCCCTCTTAGGTGGCCAGCCCCCTTTGCCCCCTTCGTGCGGACAACTATGGTTAGACCTTTCGGAGAAGCTCTTTGCATTTGTAGACGTCTCTCAAATCACTTTTCAAAGGGCTTTAGCTACAACGAGCTTCACAGTGACAGTTTCGAAGAGCTTGTTTCCTGCTTGAAAGAAAAAAAAAAGATGTCACACTGCGATGCACACAACATGGTCCGAGCCTCACCAATCGAATAAACAAGTTTTTTTCTGCTCACTCACCTGCGTTTTTACACAAAGGTACTCCACAAGAAGTGAGCATCTTCCCGTGACAAGAGGATGTACCTGAAGCTCAGGCGCATCACCTAGGCTCGCAGCCCAATGTTCTGTGAAGCGCCTGTGAACTATAAAGTTTTTCTTCTTTGGGATAAAAAAGGACGTGCAACAAATTATTAAGAATGCACTGTTGTAAACAGATAGTGAGTCACTACTCAGAAATGTGTTGTATGACCTGTGTGCAGAAAATGAAATGATTTTATCCCGATACCACTCGTGATTCTCGTCTCTGAGTATGACGTTTTGATTGATGGGGCTTCATTTGACGATTAGTGCTTGAGTAAATTATGGTTCGCCGGAAAAATTGTTGCAAGCAATGGCTCACAACTGAGTTCATCGTTTCACTCTTCTATCACTTCACATTGATAAAATGTTTCATTGGCATCACTCGCCCACTCTCGGCATCCTGTCGACCTGACGATATTTCCGATCAGTTTGTGCACCCGTGTTGGCATCCTGTTTTCCATACGCTAATTAACATATTTTCTCGGTCACCATTTGAGGGCATGCACGAGCAAAATATATATTTTATATGTTGCACATAGCCCGCTGGCGTGGTCGATTGCCGTGTCTGCGCAGCACATCGCCGCCTTGAGTGACGTGCAAACGTGTGGCAGCCCCATTTGGCGGTTTCCTCCCAAGGCGTTGCGCACTAGCCGGCGCATTCATCACACTTTCCTATTATAGCCACTGTATCCTTGTGGAGAGGATATTTTTTTTGAGTAAGCTGTGTCAATGGCCATGCAATGCGCAAAAAATTGGGCCATAAGTCGTCGGTAATAAGCACAAAGATCCAAAATACGTCGCACTATTTTTTGTCTGGTGGCGCTGGAAAATTCGCCAAGTGGCAATTTTATCTGAGTCAGGTCGGATCTCTTGCCTTCTTACGACGTGACCAAGGAATCGAAGTTCGTGGAAGCCGAAGGCACAGTTTTAGAGTTTTAGAGTAAGACCGGCCAAGCGTATCACTTCAAAAATTGCTTTGAGCATTAGTAGGTGTTCATCGAAAGTCGCTGAAATGAAAATCATGTCTCTGCGGTACACAACGCTGGTTGACCACTGAAGTCCCGACAGAATCGCGTCCATCAGTCGCTGCAATGTTGCTGGCACCGAAAACGCACCGAGAGGAAGTACCTGAAGTTCATTAAGTCTGTCGGGCGTAACAAAGATGGCCTTCTCACGATGTATCTCATGCACTTCAATTTACCAGTAGCCGCTTTTCAAGTCCATGGACGAAAAGTAGCGCGCATTACGTAGTCTATCCAATGTATCATCAATACGTGTCATAGGATAGGCGTCGTTCTTTGTGATGTGATTGAGCGTCCGGTAGTTGACGCAGAAACACAAGCTGCCGTCCTTATTTTTGACAAGTACTACTGGAGATTCCCCAAGCACTGTTAGATGGCCGAAAAACACCATCTTCCATCATCGTATAAGCCTGCTTTTGAATTGCCTCATGCTCCTTTGGGGCGACGTATATTGGTTTTGCCAGGTGAGTATGGTGTCGGAATCCATGATGATGCGGTGTTACTTCAGTGCCGTTTGACCGACTCTAGGTGTGAATGAGAAGCAGCCGTGAGACTTGTTGTTCAGCATGAGTAGTAGTAAACATTTATTTAAAAAACAGAGGTTGCTAGGAAAACCAGCCTCTAGTACGTCAGCTTGTCTACAGTACTAAGTGGAGTCCCTTGGCAGAGACCCATTAGCCGTGGCCACTGTCCTGGCAAGCTGGACCATGACTCGATGAACCGAAGGGTCCTGGAAACCAAGCAGGGCCGCCTTCCAGTCCTCTGAAGTTGAATTTGGGTTCGTGGGTAAAGAAAAATTCAGCTGGCATGTCCATACCATGATGCCATGCACACTGAACCAAATCTCACCCTTAAGGGTGTAAATGAGCTTGTCGCCAGACGAGAACCCTTTGCTCCCTATTGGATGTTCAAAAAAGGGTGCTGAGAAAGGGTGCAGAGCTCAGCACCCTTAAGAAAAGGGCGCAGAGCAAAAATTTTAACGGGTGTAATGAGTGCACCCTTTAAAAAAAGGTGCTGTGATGTCATAACACCCTTTCAAATGGGTGCTGGAAGGATGTTCTACATCGACGTACCAGTGAGCCAAATCTTGGATTGATGCTGGAGATGGCTAGATATGCAGACTGCTCTATACTCTGTTGGCCATGCTGTGTGACAGGCCACATACGGTTTGTTAATACTTGAACACATGTACTATGTCGCCCATTCCACCCTGAACACGTGCACCATGCACACAGCAAGCCCTCCACAGAGTGCTTTCCGCAGGCCCTTATGAAACTAGCACTGAAAAACAGCGACAGCTCTAGGTGGGGCTTTTGCATCATCATCTTTTAAAATACAATGGCTCTGCAGTGAAGCTACTGGTAAGTTGACTGCAGTGTTTTGCTTTCTCTATGTGTAGGCAAATAGAGAATCCGGCACAGTTATCGAGATGTGCTGCAATTGTGTCTTACCCTGTCCAGGTTCTACTCCTTGTGTTTTTGTTTTTTGCTGCTCTGGATAGAACAAGCCGCACTTACAGCACTTCTTAAGAACAGTGCCGAATTTTAGATAAGCTTGTACTGTTGCAAGAGCAAAGTTAGCTTCACCGCAAAGGAAGTGTGATTTGACGAAGCCGCCGTTCTCCTGCAGTCAACAAAGTGGAGGCCCCACTTACAGCTGTCTGTATGTTTGTGTACTAGTTACCAAAGTGCCCTCGAGAAGCGCTCAGCAGAGTGCCGGATGCATGGTGCAATGCTCAAGGTGGAAGTAGACAATATGAACATATATACCTTGAAGCAAGCTATATTGAATAAATATGTGTGTTTCAATAATCATGAAATTGATCCCAGAGTGCATATATGGCCTGTGCTACCCATTTTTCGTGCATAATGAATGTTATCTATTATGACCCCTTCCTGCACGCATGCATGCCCAATTTATGGATGCTTGGTCACCATACAGACATGCATGCCTTCAAATTAAAAATTCATAGGTTTCGAATAGTGGTGAATAATTCAAAAGCCATATACTTACTTTAAATGACACACAGATAATATGCACTAAATACAGAACCTTACCACATTGCGGTCTTTTCTATTATGCGTAGTAGACGTGAGCTTTTATGCATGTGCAAATGCAAGATATTAGGCCCCAAAGAAAATTTATGCAAATAATTTAACGTACTGCAAATAGTCACTCTTTCATTGTACATGGAATACAACCCAAAAAGATTGACAATAGTAAACAAGAGCTATGACCTACTGCACCGATTGTAATGATGAGATTTGTGTGAGTGGCGATGAATCTTCTGTTTTTCTAATCTTTTTCTCATGAGTAGACATCTTTTTTGTGACGAGACTTCTTTTTTAACTTTTAACATTCTGACTTCCCTCCTTGCATTGTAGGTAACAAATAAATTGTTTAGAACAAGAGAATACAAGTTAGATGCACCAGCAGTCCAAAGGCGCTTATTGAGGGTGTTGCCAATGCCCACACAGTTGAAAAAGAAAATGAATAGGAAAGTAGGTGTGTGATAAAACATGTGGGCCTATATAACATGCTTTCGTCATCATGGTAAAAGCCTTGACTACAAACTTGCTCAAAGCTTATTTACAGTTCTCCCTTTATATTGTCACGTCACTCCAGGGGGTGTCGACAAGATTTACTGACGTCTGAGCAACAGGGCTCTAACCAAGCGCGTCGGTTGGGCTTGTTTTCCTGAGCGAGGGCCCACGTGCGCTTCTTTCTTCTCTGTGGTGTGTGCCTTCACCTTGGCATACGACCCACTACTAGAAAGAGGTGGCAATATTCCCCCTCAATAACAAAAAAAGAGCATCGTCCCGATGCTGTAAAGTTATTGAAAAAAAACCAAAACAAAGTAGTTTAAACAATGAAAAAGGGCACCAATAATCAAATGTTAGACGCGATAAGTTGACCAATGATGAGAAAATTGTCGGAGCACAAATAAAAAAAAAACACAGGAAAGTGGTCTTTTAGGAACGCGCAAAATAGGGCTTCATGCGCACCACGTGAACTATGTCAGAGGTCGGTTGTTTTCGTTGTACCCATCGTGACGACGTAGCGTCCGGAACCACTTCGTAGTTTACGTCGCACACGCGGCGTAATACTTTGTACGGACCGAAGTATCTACTGAGCAACTTTTCGGAGAGGCCACGTCGTCGAACAGGGGTCCAAATCCAAACTTGGTCTCCTGGTCTGTAAGATACGTCGTTGTCACGCATATTGTAACGTCGTGCATCAACCTGTTGCTGCTGACCAATGTGTAGCCGGGTGAGCTGGCGAGTTTCCTCGGCACGCTCTGCAAATTCTTCTGCGTCAGTTGTTAATTGATCGGCGCCTTCACAAGGAAGCATCGCATCCAGCATCGTCTGAACTTCGCGGCCGTAGAGAAGGCGAAACGGTGTAAATCGGGTTGTTTCTTGAACGGCGGTGTTATAAGCGAACGTCACATAAGGCAAAATGCGATCCCATGTTTTGTGTTGGACGTCGATGTACATGGAGATCATGTTTGTGACTGTCTTATTTAGTCGCTCGGTTAAGCCGTTGCTCTGCGGATGGTAAGCAGTCGTCGTTCGATGCCTAGTGTTACTTAGTCGAAAAACTTCATCAATAAGTTGTGCAGTAAACGCTGTTCCCTGTCGGTTATCACTGTAGATGGAGCACCGTGGCACAGAACAATGTGGCACATGAAGAACTGTGCTACCTCAGAAGCCGTGGCTCGTGGTATCGCCTGTGTCTCAGCATAGCGGGTCAAATAGTCAGTTGCAACAATGACCCATTTGTTGCCGTCAGACGATAAAGGAAATGGGTCGATAATGTCCATGCCGACTTGGTCAAATGGCTTGTGGGGTGGATTAATTGGCTGAAAAAATCCAGCAGGCTTGCTTGGTGGCGACTTTCGACGCTGGTATTCACGACAGCTTTTAACGTACTGCTTCACGCTTGCCGAAAGTCCGGGCCAGTAGTACGCCTCACTTACTCTGGCGAGCGTTCGCGAGTAACCTAGATGACCAGATGTGGGCTCGTCATGACACGCAGAGAGGACTTCGTCCCGCATGTCCTTCGGAACGACGAGGAGGTAAGCGCGGCTCGTAGGACGGGCGTTTTTTTGTACAGGACATTATCTCGGAGGCAGAAAGATGTTACGACGCGAGATAGATGGCGAGGTATAACGGCGCTATTACCCTCCAGATAGTCGATCAGCGGTCGAATCTCTTCATCCTCTCGCTGGCGTCTGCTCAAGTCAGATGAGCTAAGGGCGCCCAGGAAACCGTCATCGTTCTCTTCTTCTTGATTGACTAAAGGTATGGGTGCACGTAACAGCGTATCAGCGTCTTCATGCTTCCGTCCAGACTTATATACGATGGTAACATCAAATTTTTGTAGACGCAAGCTCTATCGGGCCAGTCGTCCAGAGGGTTCACGAATGTTTATTAACCAGCAGAGGGCATGGTGGTCCGTCACCACTTTAATTGGACGACCATAGAGGTACGGGCGAAACTTGGTGATCGCCCACACTACTGCGAGACACTCTTTCTCTGTGGTCGTGTAATTCACCTCGGTACGGGATAGTGAGCGGCTGGCATAGGCTATGACTCGTTCTTTGCCGTGTTGATGCTGGACGAGCACTGCGCCGAGGCCGATGTTACTGGTGTCAGTGTGCACCTCTGTGTCAGCATCTTCGTCAAAATGCGCAAGAACAGGGGCTGACTGCATCCACTGTCGTAGCTCGGCAAAAGCAGCCTGTTGTTCGGTAGCCCATACAAACGGTGTGTCGTCGCGTGTAAGACGAATCAGGGGTTCCGCTATCTTCGAAAATCCTCTAATAAATCGTCGATAGTAGGCGCACAAGCCCAGAAAGCGCCGAACAGTCTTTTTGTCTGTAGGATGCGGAAACGCGGCTACAGCGGCAAGTTTGTCGGGGTCGGGTCGTACTCCATTCGCATTGACTACATGGCCAAGGAATTTGAGCTCTCCATAACCAAAGTGACACTTCTGCGGTTTGAGTGTAAGATCTGCTGATTGAATAGCCTGTAGCACATTCCTGAGGCGGTGAAGGTGTTGCTGGAAGGTTTCAGAAAAAACGACAACATCATCAAGGTATACGAGACAAGTTTGCCACTTCAGACCAGTAAGCAGTGTCCATCATTCGCTGGAAGGTTGCGGGCGCTGAGCACAAACCAAAAGGAAGGACTCGAAATTCATACAGGCCATCAGAGGTCACAAATGCAGTTTTCTCGCGGTCTCGCTCGTCAACATCAATCTGCCAGTACCCGGTTTTTCAATCCAAAGAGGAAAAATAGTGGGCGTGGCGTAATCTGTCTAACGAGTCGTCGATGCGTGGCAGCGGGTACACGTCCTTTTTAGTCACGCTGTTCAGTTTCCGGTAATCGACGCAAAAACGTAGCGTTCCGTCTTTCTTCTTGACTTGGACGACCGGAGAGGACCACGTACTGTTGGAAGGCTCGATGATGCCGTCGTCAAGCATTTCTCGAACTTGCGTACGATTGGCTTCTCGTTCCTTCGCTGACACACGGTAAGGCTGTTGGTGTACTGGGCGGGCGTCGTCGTAAGTGATGATTCTGTGCCTAGTGATCGAAATCTGGCGCACCTTAGAGGAAGCAGCGAAGCATGACTTGAATTCAAGCAAGAGTTTTCGCAATGCTGTCCGGTTTTCTGGTGTGAGGTTAGAAATAATATCGATATTGTTTAGAGACGTATCGGCGGCTTTCACTGCTTCCGACGAGAAGCAGATGGGAATAGTTCCTAATTCATCTGCAAACGCTAACGAAGTGCCCCGGAAAAGGTGTCGGTGTTCGTTGCTGAAATTTGTAACGAGCAGTTGAGATCGGCCATCACGTAGCTGTATGATACTCCTAGCCACACAAACACCTTGAGTCAGCAGGTGTTCAAAATTACTTTCTGCAATCGCTTCACCATTTCGCAATCCACAGCATGTGACGTCGACAATAATACTGGCTCTTGGAGGAAGCGTTATACTTTCAGCAGAAACACGAAGAACGTCGGTACGTTGTTGGTCGTCCTGCTTGTCGATTGCTCGGTCGGCTGAGAAGGTGATGCGATTCTCTTGAAGATCAATGACAGCTCCATATTCGTGCAGGAAGTCAACACCAAGAATAACGTCGCGTGAACATTCACGGAGCACAAGAAAACTTCCTACAAAAGTATAACCGCAGACCCGAACTCTACTCGTGCAGGTTCCAAGCGGAGAGACGGTGTGGCCACCAGCCGTTCGAATCACGGAGCCATGCCAGGGCGTGATTACCTTCTTTAGTAGTCTGGTCATTTTCGCGCTTAGTATCGAATAGTCAGCCCCGGTATCAACTAAACCACCTACTGCATAGCCGTCTATCAGCACCGGTATAACCAGAGAAAGCCGCACATATCGCTCAGTCGAATCTACACCCTTTACTGTTAGCGTCAATCGGAGGTCTTCAGCACGTCGACTGCCAGCGACCTCGCCTCCAAGGGTCGCTTGCGTTAGTTTTCCCGGCGGGGACTGGAGGACCGTGCGCCAGCATGGCGCTGTGGTGAAGATGAAAAGCGCCTCGGTGACGGTGAGCGCGACTGCCGTCCAGAAGGTGGTGGCATGCGCTGTTGAGCCAGTGAGTCCTCAACGTCCCGGGGTCGCTGGCCATACCGAGGAGGCGCTGAATATACTGAAAAATCCGCGCAGTCCGAGGCGCTGGTTTGGACACTGGCGGTACAAATGGTCCGCTTCACCGCAGTGGAAGCACAAAGGTCGGCGATCAGGAGTGCGCCAAACATCAGATTTCCGAGGCGAAGCACGTCTGTCGTCAAGGTAGTGTGCTGGTTGTTCCGCAAGATGCACAGGGCTGGCGTAAACGAGGGTTGGCGTTGTGCGTGTGTTCTCGTAGTACCGTAGAGTCTGTGCCGACTGAAGTGAAACCGTAGGAGGTGCCTGAACAAACGGCGGGGAAGAGGAAGCTGGGCGCTTCAAGGCTTCTGCATGGGTCGGACGGTGGTAGTCAGCCGGGGCGGGTGTGGCGTTATTCAGACTCACAGGGTCATGAAGGGCATGATGCAGCTCGTCCTTGACGATGCTTGCAATGGAACTCACCGTAGGTAGTGGTGGTGTGGCAGCCTTTTGCAGCTCCTTGCGTACAATGGAGCAGATAAGGTCGCGCAGACACTCGGTGTTACTCCCGATATTCGTTAGAACTTGAGCAGTGGACGTGTTCACTTGCCGCTCATACAGGGTGGATCGATGCTGAAGCATCTTTTCCATCGTGACGGCTTCAGACAAAAACTCGGCGACCGTGTTCGGAGGGCTCCGTACAAGACCAGCGAAAAGCTGCTCCTTAACTCCCCGCATCAGGTGACGCACCTTCTTTTCTTCTGTCATACTCTGATCGGCTCGTCGGAACAGGCGCGCCATATCTTCCACATAGGTCATGACAGTTTCATTGGGCATCTGGATGCGGGCCTGGATCGCTCGTTCCACTCGTTCGTGGCGATCAGCACTTCTGTAAGTATCCAACAGCCGACGGCGGAATTCGGGCCACGATGTCATCTGTTCCTCGTGATTCATGTACCAGGTACGTGCTCCATCCTCCAAATAGAAGTACACACGTCGTAGTTTGGCCGCGTCGTTCCAGTCGTTCAAAGCAGCCACGCGCTCGAAGTCGACCAACCAGTCCTCGACGTCTTCGAGCTCGGTGCCATGAAACGGTGTCGGAACCTGTGGACTTTCGAGGGTGTACCGAGTCACCGGGGGATTTTCCGTACCTGTTAGAGTGGTTTGAACGGACGTGCTCATCATACTGCTGTGAACTGTAGGGTCAGCTTCGGGAGGCAATCCCCTGATCCTGCGGCTTGTCCGATGAACGGGGGTGTTGACTCGCACTGAACTTGTGGTGCCGCTTCCAGGAGGGGTCTGAAACACCCATGAGGGGCCTACCCAGCACCTCCACCAATTGTCACGTCACTCCAGGGGGTGTCGACAAGGTTTACTGACGTCTGAGCAACAGGGCTCTAACCAAGCGCGTCGGTTGGGCTTGTTTGCCAGAGCGAGGGCCCACGTGCACTTCTTTCTTCTCTGTGGTGTGTGCCTTCACCTTGACATACGACCCACTACTAGAAAGAGGTGGCAATATATATGTGTGTGTTTCTAAACATATGTGTTACAAAATCAAAAATATTGACAAGGTAATGCAAGTGGTGTTGGATTAATATAATGTGATCATTCAAACACTTGCACATTCCATCTTCAGCTGCCCAGGCGACTTTGGTTCATTTTACAGAAGTGTGGTCAGGGCGCCCCTTCTATACAGCACATCCGCACCCGGAAGCCTATAATAAAGACAGAATAATCACCAAGAGTTTCACAAGACAGACTGTCCAAGATACAATATGCTTTGTCATGCTGGAGTGTTCTTAGTTCTGTGTGAGTAGAAGTCAGCATTAAAATCCGCTTTGTTCTTGAGTATGTCTGCTTGTAATTGACGATGATGTGATGATACCACCGCGCTCAAGTGCTATGATTCAAGTGGCGTGTAACGAATCAGCACACGGTGAAATGGTGGCGGAGAGCAATCAATCCCTACACTTTTCCCAGGGTGTCAGCATAGCACGAAGCCTAGTAGACCTCCAGGCTGGCCACTGCGAGGTTCTTGTTATGAACTTCAGGTACGAGCACCGACACCTTTTCACTGGTACTGTCATCGCCTATGCCTACCCAGTAAACAACGTGACTGAGTATTTTGCTTCCGAGGCGACCGATAATGCCGAAGCACCTCTCCAGTGTGTCGACGTATATCCAACGCCTTCTGACGAAAACAAACGAAGGCTTCAAGACCTGTTGATAGAATTGCACGCCTGTTTTGCACGTTTATCGAGAATCCGTCAGATATCGATTATCAAACACCGTATTATCACCTACGGCGACGCGCACCCTATACGGCAACAACCTAACCGAGTTTCACTAACTTAACGACGCGTGATTCAAAATCAAGTGAAGGAAATGCTTCAAGACGGTGTAATACAGCCATCAAGCAGCCCTTGGTCATCGCCTGTGGGCCTTGTAAAGAAGACGGATGGTACACTTCGCTTTTGTGTCGATTATAGGAAGCTGAATAACGTCACAAAGAAAGACGTGTACCCGTGGCTTCGAGCGGATGATTCTCTTGACAGGTTGAGGCGAGCAAAGTACGTTTCTTCAATCGACCAGAAAAGTGGTTACTGGCAAATCGAAGTTGATGAATGTGACCGCGAAAAAACTGGTTTTGTACCTCCTGACGGTCTAAATGAATTCCGTGTGCTCCCACTCGGTCTCTGTTTCGCTCCGACCATCTGGGATACTCACGGGCGCTCGACTGCGTACGACAGCTATATTTCTGGTCAAAACTCGCAGCTTGCGTCAAACGCTGCGTGAAAGAATGCCGCGAATGTCAGCGTCGCAAGTCACCACCTGTAAAGCCTGCAGGGCTTCGTCAACCCATCGACCCACCGTGTACGCCGTTTGACCAAGTTATAATGAACCTTCTTGGACCGTTTCCTTTGTCTCACTCTGGAAACAAGTGGATCATCGTCGCAACTGATTATTTGACGCGTTACGCCGAAACGAAGCCATTGCCACGCGGTACAGCATCTGAAGTCACCCAGTTTTTCATCCACCAAATAGTGCTTCGTCACGGCGCCCCGTCAGTCATAATCACTGACCGAGGGACAGCGCTTACAGCAAAACTGTTGAACGACATGTTCAATGTCAGTTACACGAACCACCGTAAGACAACCGCATACCACCCCCAGAGTAACGGCTTGACAAAAAGGCTAAACAAAACACTGGCTGACATGATTTCTATGTACGTGGATGTGCAGCATAAAACGTGGGACGAAATCCTGCCGCGCGTAACGTTTGCGTATAACACCGAAACCCAGGAAACGACAAGGTTCGCACCCTTCCGCCTCGTTTACGGTCGAGACGTGAAAACCATGCTAGACGCCAGGATTCCTTGTGACATCGACCAGCACGAGCTGCTAACTCCGGATGTCGAGGATTACACTCAGCGTGCGGAGGAAGCACGTCAACTAGCTCGCATGCACATAAGATCGCCGCAATTTAAAGACTCCCGAAGGTACAACGTCCACCATCGACCAGTTACCTATCCAACTGGCAATCAAGTGTGGGTTTGGACTCCTGTTAGACGGCGAGGTCTCTGCGAGAAACTCCTGAGCAAGTACTTCTGACCCTACAAAGTATTACGGCGGTTGAACGAGGTCAACTACGAAGTCATTCTAGACGGAGGCTCGGCAACGACCCAGTGCCACTCACCACGAACAGAGATTGTGCATGTCGTCTGCTTAAAACCTTATTTTACGCGGTAATACTCGCCTTATTGTGCCAGGGCAGCAAACATTTTTTTGGTTGTCCATACGGTCTCGAACGAACTTTGAACTGCATAAGTGTTTTTTTTCTTATGACCAACAACAGACGTTTTTCTTTTTTTTTGCACCTGCATATGCCCTGTGCACTATAAGTATCGTTTCTCCATTTCCTTTTGTTCTCTTATGGGCCCTGCTGTCACCTTGTGTAAGAGCATCGAGTTGATGCTCTAATGGGAGGGGGAATATTGCCACCTAGAGTTGTGAGCCAGCACGCCCTAGCGAGCCGAAAAGTGAAAAGAGAACAAAGCAGTAGTTGGTGTTAGCACTTCGTTTAAAGAGACACGCTCGTGTCTTTCCGTCCCGCTGTTGCTGTCTTGTCTTCACGGCTTTTGGTGCGTGACAATATGTACAAATTCTGGCACACACATACGTTAAACAGCCGCATGTTTCATTTGTTATGGGGAGATGTTACACCCATGACAACATTAGCAGTTATTTGCTGTTTCGTAACGATGCCAACAGAAACATGGATATTAGCCAGATCAGAAGTGGTAGGCTGGTATGAAGCATTGGTGTTTGCACTGGCACTCGCGAGGATGGCAGCCCTCAACACTGCTACACAAATACTTCACAGGAAGGGGCCTGACTACAATTGACTTTGATTCGACCTCACAGTTATAAAATTTGATAGCCAGTACTGCAACGACAGTTGATGTTACACAAACATTGGAGACTATTTGGAAAGTGTAACCGAGGCCGGGCATGGCTCTGTGGCAGAATACTTAATTTCCAAGCAGAATACTAGGTTTAAATTTCTGCTGGGACACTTGACTTTATTCTTTCCATTCATTTTGTCAAAGCTGCCTATGTCAGCTATTTAACATGATAGCGTGGAAGAGCTCGTGTCGCAGAAAACCCACCACCGGCGTCTGCCCCGTTGGTTGTGAGCGAAAAATTTTGCATCTGTGACCGAAAAATTAAGTTACCTAGTTTCTAGAAACTCAAGGAATTCCTACTTATGACCTAATGGAGGCGTGCTAATTGCTGCAAAACAAAACCCCCAAGTCGTACTACTAGACACTCAACACAGGGCTTAAAAAACGGAAGTCCATTGACATCAGCCAAAAATACAAACCAGTATACATGTCGCTCGAACAGTGCTTCAACACTGTCATGTGTTTCAAAAACGTGCTGCAATGACACAGGTAGACCTTGCAAAAGCTTTTGATGGTGTTTGTTACTCCTCTATTTTCTCTCTTTTTGAACAAGCTAATATTGGTAAAGTTGTTCTTAAAGGCGTTAAACTATGCTATGAATGCTCAACTCGTCTGATAGTTAATGGTCAACTCTCCAAGCCTGTTTCTATTCACTCTTTTGAAAAACAGGGATACCCGATGTCACCTCTTCTGTATGCATTTTATCTAGAACCACTGTGCTTAGCATAATAGAGTTGAGTTGCATTAGTGGCTTAAGTATTTTAGGAAGTGAGGTTAAGTTATAAGCTTATGCAGACGATGTCGCATTCAGTTGCACAGAACAGAGAAGTGTCGAAAATGTGGTATATACCATTGAAAAGTTTCGCGTAGTATCAGGAGCTCGTTTAAATGCCTCTAAATGTTTAGGACTGTGGTTTGGCTTGGTTTGCCGCACATCAAACCACTTTGCAGAAAATAATTGGACAGAAACCTCTCCAACAAACCTCGGTGAACCATTGCATGCATATTAATTCAGTGCGCATTACTCTAAGAAATGCGTCCCTCAGCTTGAACGACAGGCCCATACATTTGTTCTCTATCGCCTTTCAATCTTTGTGAGAGCTGAAGTTTACAATACCCTCTTAGCAACAAAGCTTTACCATTTATTGCAACCTATTCATTGTGCAAGACTAACCTCCCTGTCCTTCCCCATTTATTCCTCCTCTATATACAGCGTTTTCATCAGATTTTCGCTATTTTCTTATGGTCTTCGACTTTTGAGCCTATGCGTCGTGATAATATATTCAAGCCAGTTAGTGAGGGTGGGTTAGGACTAACACACCTTTATCTATGTCCAATATTTGTCACGATTCTTTTTTTTGAGACAATTCCCACCCTGTTATACGTTCCTTTTTGCAGGTTATGCTTGTTGATTGCTTACCAGATTTAATTGTTCCATCAAATTTCTTCGAACGCCTTTGCTTGGGAATTCATGCAGAAAGTTTACCTTGCAGTTCAGTTCCTTAAAACTTGCTTTTCTGTAGAATACCTGTACACAGTATCGCGCAAGATGCTGTACAAGAATCTACTGAGAACACTCTTCCCACCTCCGTTGTACCACTCACTGTAATCCAATCTTCCAGGCCACGATGTGTTGAAGCGAGTGCGCAAAATGTACATTCCACTGAATTCAAAAACTTTCTTCTATAAACTCCACTCTAAAAAGTTGGCGGTAAACTCATGGTGAAAAAAGGGTATTTTTATTCCGTCTGTGAACTGCCATTCAGGTGATGTGCCGGAAACGATTGAAAATTTCTTTGTTAGCTTCAAAGATGTCATACTGTTTTGTGATGTCCTTCAGTGAGCGCTAAAAAACGTTTCATCTATAAATCTCACAATACATTATCTTCTACCAGCAGCGCTCGATGAAGTACCACATGATATGTTTTTTCTCATGAGTATGCACAGCTTGTGGAAGACATGAATGCAAGAACGCAATGCAGAGCCCACCACATCTTCAAGCACACACTTCATTCAAATGGCTATCCAACTCAAAAACAGTTACGGCGAGCCAGACTTTAGACCAGACTGGTACTCCGTCTTAGAGAACTGCTTGACCTCACCCCTTTTTTTTGTATAACACGATGTAAAGAACTCTCCATGTGAAGAACTCATGCTGTTTTAGCCATTAAGTGCTTATGAGTAACGCTTGAACGCTTATTTTTCTGATTTGATTGTACTTTTATTCGCTTGATTTTGTCTTTTTGCGCAAATACTATATTAAATACCATGAAAAAAAGTCGGCGAGGCCTAGTAGTTAGTGTGCTCATTTGGGAAACCAAAAGTGGCAGGTTCAATTCAACGATGTCGCACCTTTTTTTAGGAGTGCTTTCTACATCGTTTTTATACAAATATTTTTAATATTTCTTTAGTGGCAGCTCGTCTTTGGTGGTTCTGACGCTGCTTTGCGCTCCAGCATTGCCGGATGGAGTGCGCCATCCACCATCCGCTCCACCATACGCAACCATCCACCATGTACCACAATATTTCCAGCATCATAATCCACCAAAATGGTGGATGGTTGAAACCACCCCTCCTATAGTGGATGTTTTTTACTAGAAGTACTACCAAATATGGCATGCGTCAAGTTAGCAAAACGGCCACGAGCGCATCATGAGCGTAGCATGCATTCATGTTGTTACATGACACGCATGTCCCGACTATCATGTTTGTATGTGTCATTTACCTATTTCGTCTGTTCGCACCGCGTAATATCGAGTTTGGTACATGTGAAGCTAGCGAAACAGTCGTGAGCGCATCAAGTCATGTTGCCACATGACACGCATCTCAAGATTGTAATTTTTGAACCACTCACATACCTTATTCATCCATTCAGGTACCGAAATACCAAATTTAGTATATGTGACTAGCGAAACAGCCGCGAGTGCATCATGAGCTTGGCATGTAGTCATCTTGTTACATGACACACATGTCATGATTTTCATGTTAACGCCTGTCGCTTGTGTTTGCCCTGCAATCATGTCATACCATACCCATTTTGCAACATGCCATGTGAACGAAGCCACCGCAAGAATTGCAGGACTATAAAATTTAAATCATTACATTCACGATATCCATGCCTTGATTTTCATGTTATAACAAGTCAAATATGTTCTCTATACTGTCATGTTATGCCATACCAAGTTTGATATTGATACCATTGTTGAAACGGCCAGGAGAGTTGAAAGACGTTGGCGGCTAGATAGATGGATAGATAGATAGATAGATAGATAGATAGATAGATAGATAGATAGATAGATAGATAGATAGATAGATAGATAGATAGATAGATAGATAGATAGATAGATAGATAGATAGATAGATAGATAGATAGATAGATAGATAGATAGATAGATAGATACGCTCAAAGTCGCCAAAGTTCACCAAGAATTGCGTCGCATTTAA
Source organism: Rhipicephalus microplus (assembly GCF_013339725.1). Taxonomy (NCBI): domain Eukaryota; kingdom Metazoa; phylum Arthropoda; class Arachnida; order Ixodida; family Ixodidae; genus Rhipicephalus; species Rhipicephalus microplus. The sequence goes on from NC_051169.1 coordinate 109,037,515, forward strand.
AATGAAGAATTTTTCGAAAATTTCTTTTAGTTATTGCTCACGAGTCCGGTTCTCATACAACAACTCAAGCCTGCCCAGAAGGCCGACAATGCGGCGGTGAGGCTAGGCTTCCTTGTTCCTATGCTGAAACGGCCCGCGATCCTACCCCTATAAAACGGGGGTGGAATCCGTCAGGATCCCAATAAAGTTTTTCATCAATCCATCCATCATACTTAGAGTGAAGCCAGGATAACTATTTCTAACAAACAAAATACTGGGAATGTTTACCTCTGAGCTGAACCTGAACGTCTCTCTTATTCAAATGAATTGAGATTTCCAATAAATAATAGCCTTTTTTTAAACAATGTTAGTTTACGTACAATTGACACTGAAAACATTGCATTTCAGAGAAAGAAATGGCAAAACCGAATATGAAAGAGCTGTATGGACTGCAACATGATGGAAACAAACATCAGCAGACCGTATTTGTTGAAGAAAGAGGTATTTATAAAAGTTCAAGGCACTCCAACTGTGTTACAGCATTTCTCAAAATCATGATTCAGTTAGCTGCGGAGCAGATATTTGCCTGACTCATTAGTGTTGCTCCCAATAAATATAACAGGAAGAAGGGCAAAAAATACACAGAAAAACTTGATTGTGAGCGACTTTCTAGATGGGCTGGTCACCTCGCAATTTTTTTAAGAATCACTGATATTATGATTAACCTACTTTCTATCTATGTACGTTTGTGGATGGCTCCTTCGATGAAAATAGTGCGAAGAGTTTTGCATGCTGACTGTTGCAGCAACAGCTTTATTATTGTCAACTTCTTGAATAACAGGCCTCCTACATACTTACCCCGGCGATTAGTAGGCTCTAATAGGCCACAGGTGACATACAATCTACGTAACCAAAAGGTACTGAAAATAGGCCTCAATAGCTACACAGCAAGGACGTTTGAACCTTTTAGACAATTCTGGGCTCATCTCTTACCTTCCATACTAAAGGAACTATGCCAAACCACCTCCAAATTAAGGCTTTACGGTGCGCAGACAAGATGATGATGCCTACTGTAGCGAGAGCAGTCTATTTAGCCGTTAGCCGGCAATAATTAACTCATTATTCTCAAATAATACTTCAATTTGATTTTGATTAGTGCAATGAGGCGTCGGTAGCCCTAGAGCTTTGATAAATAGCCCGGTTTTTGACATACAGAGTCGAATAATGGTGCGGAAGGTTTAACAAGGTTTGTTCACTAGGGGCGCTCGTTTGTTTGTCCGCGCAAAGATGGTGGCACTGTATTCCTTCCCGTGTTCCCACGATAAGGTAACTAAGGCCACAATACAAGCCGAGACAGACATTAGGGGTCCTAAAGAATACTATATTGCGCCATATGTTGGACAACAACAATGTGTTTCAGCCTGTTCACCGCAACATTGAATCAACGACAGCGCGCGTACGTAGCAGCGCTGACTTCTTGTAGCAGCTATATTTGTCAGAGAGCAAAACATTCTTCTGCGCGATTGAGATTTTCGCGGTGTATTTTTTGTTTTAACGTGAAAGTGCTTGATGCTAGGATTCACCAAGACTTCAGCGACATACTTGCGTAACGGAAATGACGTTGATAGAATACACACCACCAGCAAGCAGAGAAAAATATTTCCGACAGTGGGAGTCGAACCCACGACAACGCAGAAACCAGGCAGGCTTACCCACTGTGATTCCACAACATAATTTCGAAGCTTTTTGTAGACAAACGCGCCTTTTATAAATAACACTGTGCTTTCACAGGAATCTTGGCAAAGTAAATTAATGCATCCTGACCGGGAAATTTACAATCAGTCCTTCAATGCATCGTTTCTAAGCGTACGTCTTGTCTAGCGCGCTTTTAAGTCAAAACGTGTATTTTTGTCGCAGCAATACCCCGTTTCTTCGGCCTCGTTCATAGTAAGTATTAATACCAAAAAAAGTACACCATCTCTCACGAAAGAAAACCATGTATAGATGAAAATCAGGGGACGCTAACGTTTACACTGGCTGCATAGTGCATTATACTCTGCGAATACTTTTTGAGGCAGCACAGCCAAAACTACGTGGGCGGAGCTTCTTTGCATGTGTTAAGACGCCAAGTAGTTCACTTTCCGGCGACCTGGGTTTTGGTTTCAAAAGCGCAGCCATGTACGTTTTCGTATGAACACTATAAAAAGTTGTTAGATTTCCTGGAACAAAATAATGAAATGTTCATTTTTTATGGAAAAGGGAAGCATAATAAAAACAAAGAAAAAAATTGACAGATCCCACATACAGCGGGAATTGTTTATATACGAAGCACGAATGAGAAAGGTTGATATGGCACTTTGAAATCAGCACAACTTTACGAGGTGGAGGTAAATAATGCTGTACATCACTTACCTTCATAATTATGATGTTTGGATGTGTACTTTACCTTCGTTATCAATTCGCGTCACGTGATACAAAATTTATTATATGTGAAGCTAGCAAAACGGCCGCGGGTGTGCTGTTAGATTGGTATAATGTCATGTTCTTACATGGCATGCTTGTCAAGATTATTATGCTTGCACCAGTCATATACTTTCGTCATACATTGACGTCACATAACACCGAATTTGGAATATGTGGAGCTAGCAAAACGACAGCGAGCCCATCATAAAGGGTGCAATATACTTCATTATAACGTTGAAGCGCGCGCACGCTGGACACAGCTACGCTACGTTAGCAAAACGCGAGCAAGAGGCGCGTCTGTTGGCGCGACCCGATGGCAACGGGCGCGAAATGCGACATACTGCATTTCACACCGATGCGTTGCCCAGACAATACTGCGTCTCCCTGTTTTTGTGACGAAGAGACGCTGGACGCGCTCTAACGTGCATGCGTCTAAGCAACGCAGTACGGCGCACGCCTGCGAGTATATGGCAGGAACGGCGCCTGGCGTGGCAATGGCGGCCTGACGCGACGAAATTAACCCCGGCGAGCTCGCGCACCGCGTCACGTCTAAATGTATTGGCACCTTGATTGTGACGTGTAGTCAAGTTTTCGCATGACACGCATCTCAAGATTATCATGTTTGCACTAGTCACAGATATTGGCAATATATTTGTGTCACGTAACACAATATTTGGCATGTGAAGCCAGCGAAACGGCCGTGAGGGCATCGGGATCGTGGCATATAATCTTGTGTCAACATGACACGCATGCAGTGGTCTTCAAGTTTGGATGTGTCATTTACCTATGTCGTCTGTTCGCGTCGCGTAACACCGAGTTTGGTACATGTGAAGCTAGGAAAAAAGCCGCGAGCCCATCATGAGCATAGCGTTTAGTCATGTTGTTACATGACACGTATCTCGTGATTATCATGTTTGCACAAGCCTCATGCATTCGTCATTCATTCAAGTCTCGTAATACCAAATTTGGTATAGGTGAAGCTAGCGAAACGGCCACCAGCGCATCATGAACATGGCATGTAGGCTTGTTGTTACATGTCACTCATCTCATGATAATCATGTTGGCATTAGTCACATACCTTCGTCATCCAGTCACGTACCGTAATACCAAATTTGGTATGTGTGTTGCTAGCGAAACGCCCACGAGCGCACCATGAGCGTGGAATGTCGTCATGTTATTACATTATACGCATTCATAATTTTTATGTTAGGTTTTGTCGCGTGTGTTCGCCATGAATTCAGGTCATACCGTACTAGTGTTAAGACCATATCATGCAAGCTGCAGGACCATAGAATGAAAATCATGACATACATGTCATAATTTTCACTTTATGACTAGTGAAATATGTTCTTCATACAGTCGAAGTTTTGCCATACCAAGTTTGGTGTCGATACCATTATTGAAATGGCCAGGAGAGGAAAAAGTCGTAGGCGGCTAGATAGATAAATAGAAACGCTCAAAATCACCGAACTTCGCTAAAAAATAATTTGCGTTTAAGAAAAGCATAGAGACTGTTCAGACGTATGTCCATGCTAATGATATCATGTTCTACTCATCTTTAATCAGATTCACGCTCTTTATCAAAAGTTCCAAGTGTACTTATTAGAAATAAAGCACTGGCTTGATGTTATTCAACTTTCTTAAAAAGATAACAAGTTTGCATGTTTATAATTTCTTATGAAAAGACACAGTATATCTCCCTTATGGAAAGCTTACACTATTCCTTAAGTTCAAAGCATGGAATATCTCGCGTGATATACGACTGCTGTCTAGTACGGCGAAACTACTTCGAATACATTTTACAAAATGGTGTTCGAGCAGTTGGCATGTTACGGAGCATAAGCAACGGCAGATGAGGAATGCGCAGAACTAAATTATTCTCAATATTCCGGTTGTGTGTGAGACCGATTCTAGATTTGGGTGTGTCTTATAATCCGGGGAACCTGCCGTGCAGCATATGCTGCATCGTCTTGTTTTCTGGAGAAGCAGGCACTCTGCATGTGCTTAGGGCTACCGAAAATTGTAGGCAATAAGCTAGAATGTCCTCACTCGTCACCAGATTCAGAATATTGTTTGTAAAAACAAATTTCACGGTACACGAATCTCCTTGAAAGGGGCCCTATAACGCTTGAATATATCGGTGCCGACTCTATAACTCGTAGTGGCACTCGCCACAACCTTCCAGCGCCAATGGCGCTGGAAGGTTGCCGCCATATGATTTAATAAATATAGCGTTAAATGTGATCGTGACAATGCATCAAAATAGGGATCACTATTGGTTTTTAGGGGCGAAGCTCCTTATAGCGGCACCCGTTCGTCCCTCGTAGTTGTAGTCGTAGTCGTAGTGTGTAAACAGTCTTACGTTTTGACCTGCAAGGTGTGGCTGGTAGGAGATTTCTTGTGTGCATTGTTGAAAAACAAAAAATTCGTAGCGTGTGCGTTAACTAAAAACCGAATTATCCTGTCTCTCATTCCCCAATAGCAGACATTCGCATGTACATGGAGCTCTATCTGACAATCAAGGGTTGCTACGTTATACTCGCTGGCCGCAACCTCCTTGGTTTTAGAAAGGTTTAGCGAACGTTGAGCCGCGGTGCCATGAATACAGTGAACTAGTATATACCATGAACTTCAGGTAGTGAAAGGTTGGAAGTAGACACAAAGTGCAAGTCGTAAGAAAGTGTGCGTGTGCCACCTCTCGTGTAGTGCTTCGAATGTCCGCTGCATGGCGGTGCTTCTATATGCGGAAAATATGATGAAAAGATGCCAGATGGTGGTACTTGGAGTGTTGACTAGATGGACGAGCTGACACACAGACAGATGCATGGACGGACGCACGGATGGCTGCACGGACGGATGGACGCATGGACGGACGCAGGGGTGAATGCATGGACGAACGCAAGGATGAATCCACGGATGGACGCCTGGATAGACGCACGGATGGACGTGTGGACGCCAAACAGACGCATGCATGAACGGGCGGAAGGATGCACGGACGGTCACACAGACGCACGCATGGACGGACGAAAGCAAGAACGAATGAACGGACGGATGCTTCGCCCCACTCTATATCATTCACCCCGTGGGTACGCTGCCATTTTTTAAAGCTTGAAAACTGCAAAGCTCGTCAAAAAGTGCGGAGAACGCTATTAGCGGGAGGAAACGCGCCGGCGACGCTCCAGGTGCTGTTACATTAAAAAAATAAATGAAAAAATTGTAAGAGCATTGGTAAAGCTACGTCATTGAAAAAAAGAAAGATCAGAAAAGCTACAAAACATTATAGAAGAGTTCACGAGCTGGCTCATTTCGCACGTGTCGTTCCCTCTTCAAACACCACATTGTTTGTTACCATCAAAATGGCGTCCTTTCAACGCTGACGTAAAAGGTAATATGTCAGGTGAGCTTCCCGTGCGGTAGAGCTTTCAGTGCAATTTATTGGGGCAGCCTTCCGACGTCAGAAGGCGAGAAAAAACACGGTTAGGTTAGCCCACCGAAATTTAGTTTAGGGCAAGCTCTTGGCTGAATAACTTTGCTCTGCTTTTTCCTATCACTGCCGTTCTTGCAGCACTTATCTCTTAAGGCGTCAGTGTACGAAACCAGCTATAAAAACATGTAAAACTATTTAGTCGTGAAATTTGCTAGAGGGCCCCTTTATGGCGTAAAGATATCGTTGCAATAGAAAAAAGACCGACGCCTGCGTTGCCATCATTAAACACTCCGTTCTTCTCTTTATTACGTTCTCTCGCACTGCCTCGCCTTACACTCGCTTGTTCACGCGTCTTGTCCCTGCATTGCGTTTCGCACCACCGTTTTTCTGCGGTCAATTCAACATGCTCCAGGGGACGCGGTGTGCTTGCTTGTGCCCAGTAGGCGGAACTGACGTAGATTTACTATGTGCCAGACTTCATAACCCTCGAGGTAGGCTAGTTCCGAATGCATGTCAATCCGCCCTTACATCGAAACGCGCCAACCACGCGGCCGACCTTCGCTTGTAGCGTGGGCACGTTGTCGTTCTTCTCACCAAAGCGCAGGTGGGATGCCTGGCTGTCATTTGTCAATGAAATGCAGGGAAGGCAAGTGTGCTTTTTACAGCGAAAGTTTGTATGAGATCAAAGCACGGATCACGTGCAGTCGCATGTTGTCCACCCCCGCCGCCAGTGTCCGTAACCACATCGCGTGAAATTAGAAAAAAAAACTTGCATTAATGACACAGTGGGGCGTGAACCCGGGTCTGCTGGGTGCCATCCCAATATTCTACCACTGAGTTACGCTGGTGCTTGTAACTTGTTGTCAAACTTGCCTAAGGCAGGCTTAATGTCGGAAAAATTAATGGCATTATTACGACTTAAAAAGCGTTTTACAACAGCGAAAAAACAACCAGATGTCGCCCAATGCAATTAGCGTAACGAATTGGTCGTGAAATCGTCCAACCCAATACAAAAGCTCGTTCTTGTTTCCATATTAACTGTGGTGCATACCCACTTCAGCCATAATTCCTCATCGTCGTCCGCCACTGCATGGACAATTGGCGCAAAACTCCTAGCAAGTGTTTATATAGTGGACACCAAGCTTCTCGGATGAATGACGAAAAATAGCATAGCAAATGGCCGCCTGCTACCCAACAGTTTATTAATAATGCCATGGTGGGTACCAAGCAAGTGTGCTTGCAGTAGTTACCCAATGAGTGTTTTGAAAAGGCCGCTCTTCTAGCTTTTGCTGTAACTGTGCTGCGTCAAACACGCAGGGCTGGCGTTTTTTTTTCTATCTTTCGACAGTAGGTGAAGAGTCTCCTTTTTGTAGCTCACTCACCTTCGCAATTCATGCTCGGTAGCAACAAGCAAACAGCTGGGAAATCTTCCTCGTAGTCCCACGAAGCGCTTGCTAATAGGGCGTCGTAAGATATCAGGGCTTATGCATCATCGGTGTTCTCACTCAGTTGCGTAAGAGAGCGGTCACGTACTGCCATGCCTCCCTGATCTTATGGCGTGAAATGCGGAGGTCAGACATAGCACCACATTCTAATATCATCTTTTTCCGCAAGTTTTCGGCGTCATGTGGAAGAGGGTCGCCTCAATAGATCTGGTGCCTTCATGTATGTCTGCCCTTCTTTGATGATGTGACTCAGCAATCAGAGAGAGAGAGAGGTGTTAATTAGGAGCACGGCTGAGCGCCTGTCGGGGGTGGAGGTGGAAGAGGGCCTTATAGACGCGGAGAAGAGAGAAGAAGAGAAATGGTGTTCATTACCAAGGACGAGCGGGCGGCGTCTATATCCGAATGTTTAGTTTGGTGTCCTCAAGGAAGCGAAGACCGCCATGAAAACTTTGGTGTGGTGCCATGAAGGAAAGAGATGGTCTCTCTGTGTAGCCGCGGGTATAGCGTGGCGACGGAGGGTGGTGAGGAAGACGCCGCATTGTGCGCGAAGCGCTGGGCAAACACAGAACAGGTGCTCAATGGTTTAATCTGCCCGCACGCAGAGAAAGAGGCTCTGACAAGCCGATGACACAGGGCCGCAGGCCAGGAGCAGCCGATGCATAAGCAAATCAGCAGGGACCTCTCCTTCCTGGTGAAACACCGGTCAGGCAGTCGGGTTTGTGGTTTCATCCTTGCTAAACGATCTTCAGGGTGGCAGTGTAGCAAGAGCCTCCTCAATGTTAGCATCAAAAAGTCTGAGGTGACCATGGTACGACACACAGGGACGCCAGAGTGATGTGCTTCTTTCGCCAGGGCGACAGCCTTCTCGTTTCCCTGGATTCCCACATGAGATGGGACGCAGTGCACAAAAACATGGACAACACTGGCAAGGAGGGCAGGCAGTTTGGTGACGAGCATGTGCGTTGTGAAGCCTGCCCATTCCGGCTTCGCCAGGGCCAGCAACACAGCTCTTGAGTCGAACGCAACAGCTGCGGGACACGTTAGGGTTTTGCTGCCAGGAGGTCAACTGTCAGGTAGAGATAGGCCGTCTCTGCAGCTGTAAAGGAGGCCGCAAAAGGCAGACGGCAGGAGGCCGTCCAATCAAGTGCTGACATAACGCAAGAAGCTGCGGCCAAGCCTGTATCTCGCATGATGAAGCAGTCTGTGTATGCAATAGGCTTTCGAGCCTTCTCTTCCTGTATCTTGGAGGCAGATGCTTGCTTGAGTGCACAACTGGATGAGCGACGCTTAGAGAGCCCTCCCAGACCAGTTATGATACACAGTGGTTTTTCTGTTGGCGGGGGAAGAGGGATGGCTGGAGGCACCGCTCCCACAGCTCCTTGATAGATCTACAGCAGCTCGACTATCCAAAGTCCTGGTAGAATTTGTAGCCAGGCAAACTAGAGGCACCCATCAGGCGCATGGGCCCGCCAATCAATGTGCGGAAGCCCACGATGCTTTAGGGGCAGACAAGTGCTACCACCGGAAATGCATACAGCAGCCATGATGTTTCGCTGCGGTATAAAGACGAAAAGCCCAGAATGGTGAGCAGCCACGGCCACTGAGGAAGGTGCCCTTTACTTCCTTCAAGGTACTATTCACCATGTAAATGGCTTCCTTGACTGCGGCGACCCAGGACACACGATGGTCGTTGCGAAGCTCGAGATAAGTCACCGCACTATCTAACGGTATTGTGGCGCCCTCTATTGTCAGACGGGCCACTCTGCTGCGTGTTCTTGGTCTGGGGTGCACAAGAAGTGCCTTTCTTTTGGCCGGAGAGGCAGCCAGACCTACAGATCCGATATGGGTGAAAACATCATTCAATGCACTCTGCAGGCAAGATAGGGCAGTTCGTAGATTTCTGGTAGGGTCCCAGTTCAAAACGGTGATGTCGTCAGTGTATATGAAAAAATGTACTGGATCGCACTGGCCGAAAAGAATGAGAGCTGGCAGGCAGGTCAATGCGATGTTGAATAAGAAGGGGCTCAGTACAGGACCCCGTGCCATCCCTTCTATACCGGTTGCGGAGAGCTGAGCACGTGGCCTATTATCACGCTGAAAAATCTGCCCGACAGAAAATCCTGCACAACGCACAGCATGTGGCCGTGCACGCTCAGAGCTGGTAGCTCTGCATGACTACCAGATGTGGCAAGTCATCAAACGCGTTCTGCATGTCTAAAAGCACTAAAAGGGCCGCCTTTTTATGCTTCTTGCATACTTCAGTGCTGAGACAACGTCACTAAGCAAGTCTGCTGTGCAACGGTGGCACCAGAATCCAGTCTGCTGCTCGAGAATGCAGTCCAGCGCCCTAGCAATTCAATCGAAGCGGGTCAAGACCATTGCTTCGATCACCTTGCAGGCGGCTGAGGTGGAAGAGTCAGGCCTGTACGATGAAAGGGCCGATGCCGGCTTACGCGCTTTTAGAATCGGCACTATGATGGCAGTAAAACAGATTTCTGGTAGCTGTCCGCTGTTCCGGGTGTCATTAAAATAGTGAAGCAGCTGGGCCTTTTCTGCCAGATTGTGGAGCATCTGGAACGCGATTCCATCCGCTTCCGGTGTGCTTCGCCGCTTCGAGCAGTTGGAAGATGTGGTTAGTTTATGGGGCAGAAACAGTTCATTGCACAGGCCTGCCATTCTCTGAATGGTAAAGGCAGGGTGGTGTATATGGGGTATACATACTGGTCCGTCAAAAATCCGATGCTCTGCTGGTAGTCCTGGTGGCCTCGTTGCAAATTGACTCGCCGTGAGGTCCACCAGAGCGGGATCTGTGAGGTCCAGAGTAATGGCTATGGCAAGTATAGGCTGACGGATGGCTCGCCCGTGCTGCAGTGATCGCAGAAGCCGCCACGCAGTTGAACTGTGTTGATAGCTAGAGATGGTACTGCAGACACCCTCCATGCTTCGCTTCCATTGTCCGTTTGCGTGGCGTCTACAGATGGCGTCCAGCCAGCTGTAAGCTGTCCAATCTTCGGTCGTTGAACTGCGGATGGCGCGGCGCTCGGTCCTTCTCCGCGTGGCCCACAACTGCAGCTGCTTTAGGTCAGGAACAGGACGTCTGGGCTTGGTTCTCGACGCGACGGTAGCCTGTTTAGCACTGTCAATTACATGCTGCAGGAAGTCGCCAGCGTCGCATTGAGTCGTCTATATATGCCCCAATTGACCATAGAGCGAACTCGGCTCCTGTTAGAGGGCACAGTGTTGATGTTTAGGAAAATTAGAAAGTGATCTGATCCCCAGGTGTAGGGACTGATCGACCAGGTGCATGCACAATGCTCTGTTGTGGCACTAGTGTTAATAGCAGTATGCGCACCTCAGCGCACAAAGGTCGGCTCTCCAGTGTTCAAAATCTTGAGGCCTGCTCGTAGGATGACATCTGCAATGGCTCGGCCGCGAGAACAATAGCTGTGTCCACCCCAGGCAACATTGTGACCGTTCAAGTCTCTGCAGAAAAGAAAACTATGGCCCAAGCGAGCAACTAGGAGAAGCAGACTGGAAGCATTCGAAGATTTGTTGCGACACAGGCACAAGCTTGCAACAGTGGTGTCCCAGGAGCCTAGACGCACTGCTACACCACATTTCAGCGGGCTACTCGTGAGGTCGTCATCACAGACTACTGTGTGTGCGATGGAGGTACGCACGCACACGGCATATTGGGCAGTGTCTTGGGGATGGCCATCCACCAGGCATGCGTCATCGGAGCATCCCGAGACAGTGCAGAAAGTGGTACTGCAGTACCGAGAAATCCAGGCAGCCGTGGAGTCTCGCTAATGACGCCCACTTCCTGCAGAGCGAGTACATCGTACTCTTCCTGAAGCAAGCGCTGTTTAAGTTCGAAGTGCCGCCGCCGCAATGAGTTTGTAGCGGCGAGAGAAGAGGAGACGTGAGATGACGTCGAAGGCGGCCGATGGGGCCGTGCCGAGCTCGCCACTTTATTGCAGGCCTGAAGCGGAGCTTTCCTGCTGAACCAGTACTTTCCTGCTGAACCAGTACATTGCGGACCTGGGCCACAGCCCGATTCTGATACAAGGCACACTGGGGCAGACCCAGAGCTCTCTGGGACAGATACAGGGGGTCCAGCTGGCCCTGCGGCCACCCCATGCCACGGGCCTGACCCTGGGACCTCAGACGGGGCCCAGACTCCATGGGGAACATCCAGGACCGCCTGGCACCCCGACGCTTCTCATCCCACAGAACCTGGGGCCAAGGCCCAACATCTTTCTGGCACTGCCACGCATGATGTCGCCCCCCTCGTTTGCCATAGTCCCGGGACAACCATTGACGCTGCAACAGCTGCAGGCCATGCTGCCCACGCAGACCATGCTGGCCCAGCCCACGCTGGGTGCGTTCCAGACAGACCAGCACCAATCCCTGGTGCAGATACCGACGTTCACCCAGCCGCAGATACTGGCGCATGCCCACCATCACCGCCACCACCACCACCATCATGGCGCCCTGTCGGGACCTCTAATCTCAACAGGCGGCAGTATAGTGTCCTCTGCACCCAGCGCCAACATTGTCACCCACCATCCTGTCATGACCTCGCGACACACGGTCCACTCTCGGCCTTTCCGACCAGGTCACCGTGAGACCCGCTTGTCGGCTACCACAGCGACCCGGCACTTCCTCCTGCGTCCTCTGCGCAACTCCCAGAGTCGCCCACCAGAGACACACTGCTTACCCATGGCCTATAAACGTTGACAACCTGGACTTGCCATGGGAACACTTTATGGACTGCCGTTCATGTACATAGCATTTGTCGCCCTCTTTCTTTTTTTTCATATGCGTTCAAATCGCGCAAAGCGCTAGGGGGGGAGCCCTGTAGTGCCATCATCATCACCATCGTCATTTTTTCTATCACCGCGCCGCGTCTCTCGCGCAGCTGGCGCGAGCTCGAGCTGCGCGAGAATGAGAACGAGCTTCTGGCCTGGCGGTTTGGACGCTGGTAGTCGACGTGGGTCCGCTTCAGGCCTGCAATAAAGTGGCGAGATCGGCACGGCCCCATCGGCCGCCTTCGACGTCATCTCACGTCTCCTCTTCTCTCACCGCTACAGCGTCCGCCACGCCAGGCGTGTCAGCTCGTTCTCATTCTCGCGCAGCTCGAGCTCGCGCCAGCTGCGCGAGAGACGCGGCGCGGTGATTGAGAAAATGATGATGATGATCATGCACTGCAGGGCTCCCCCCCTAGCGCTTTGCGCGATTTGAAGTGTATATGACAAAGAAAGAGAAAGAGACTATGTACATGAACGACAATCCGCAAGGTGTCCGTTTAGGAAGTCCAGTTTGTCAACGTGTAGTGACCAAAGGGAGCCAGTGGGTCTCTGGTGGGCGACACTGGGAGTTGCGCAGAGGACGAAGAATTAAGCGTTCCGAAACTGTGTTTGCACACAAGTGGGTGACAGGATGACCAGCTGGGGCTAGCTGGGAGCGCACAGGGTGTCGCGAGTTAGCATTGCATGTAGTAAAGATGCGTTCAGGGTGAGGTGACGACGGGTGCACAAAAGCCGATTTGGCCCCTGCGCGCGAATCAATTAGAAGTGGCGTAGTGAAGTCCTGCAGACCACCCATCGACAAGCAATGGCCTTGACGGTGCCCTCGCGGGCGTGCACAGCACTGGTGCCCATGACGGTACGCAGGTGTCGTGACGTGAGTGGCATCTGAATATGAGTGGATCTGACCACCCACGCTGGCAGTGAGCAAGTAGGATTGTACACGCCGGGCAGAGGTGAATGATGCATGCGGCCCGTAAAAGGGTGTGCCCACAGTCCAGTCACACGCCAGCTCGCCCACGGCTTCCGTCAAGAACTCAGCAGGAGGCGTGTCACGGGAATCAGCAGACCTGGACTCCAGAGGAGGCTCAGTGGGCGTACCCTGACCTGGCGAATCACCCTCAGTAGTCGGCGCACGTCGGTTCGTGCGCAGGTCGGTATGGAAGATGGGTGCCCGCATGCCAGGCGTGAGATGTGCGGTCTGCTGTGACATAGGCAGATCAGGCACGTCGTCCTCAGGAGCGTCGGTCAGAGTCGCAACATCTCGGAAGTCTGGCCGTGGTTGACAGCCCTTGGCTTCAACCTCGCCCGCGAGAGACCGCGAGGGCGAGGATGGTTGCTGCTGGCCAGACACGCAGATTACCGAGGTGAGTGGAGAGGCACCCCCGGACATCGTTGACACTGAAGCCCTCGCGACCGGGGGGTGAACAGCAGGCGTGACGATGTCCGCAGTCGTTGTAGACGCCAGGGCGCTCGATGACGCCGCCGTCGCAGAACCCGACGTGTCAGCCGTGCCGTGAGCCATGGAGGTTGGCTGAGACGAGCCGGCGGCAAGCATGCCTGAAGTACCATCGGCCGCGGACCTCGAAAAAACGCACCCCGTGGTGGAGAGGTCGTCGGCAGCAGGAACGACCTCAAGAACCTCGTCGGATCTGTGACCGGGTGCGAGACTCACCGCGCCAGCGGCCGGATCCAAGGCGGAGGGAGACGTTGTCGGGGAAGCTAGATCCTGGTCAGTGAAGACTTTTGGGCCGGAGGGTACCGCACGCTGCGACGCGGACGAAACCTGTAAGTTGCGGGTGAACGGCAGCGGGTGGTAGGTGAGGCCATGTCTGGCAAGCACCGCCGAGCAGAAGTCATCGTAAGGCTGCTGGCTGGAGGTTGAAGTGCCAGAGAGATGACGCAACTCTACCGGGAGGGCGTCGAGAAGAATGGCGTGCATCTGCAGCTGGTCCGTGACGCCATTCAGCGCCAGAATGGCGTCGAGCTGCATAAACCATACCTTTGGGTAGGTCGATTGGAACGGTGGCACTGGCGGGCAGAGTGGCGGGAACATGGCTGCGGGCCGCTCGGCGAAGGGCGTGTTCTCCGGGTCACCAATGTAGCGGCGAGAGAAGAGGAGACGTGAGATGACGTCGAAGGCGGCCGATGGGGCCGTGCCGAGCTCGCCACTTTATTGCAGGCCTGAAGCGGAGCCACGTCGGCTACCAGCGTCCGCCACGCCAGGCGTGTCAGCTCGTTCTCATTCTCGCGCAGCTCGAGCTCGCGCCAGCTGCGCGAGAGACGCGGCGCGGTGATTGAGAAAATGATGATGATGATCATGCACTACAAGTTAGTGTTCCGCTGGAGGACACGTAGAAAACTGCTGGGCCCTTGACTAGCCTTGATGGCTGAAAGTTTTCAGCAAGCCACTGGCCTGGAGGCAGATGATTTTCGGTGGACTGTCCGATGAGAGGAGTTCACCGACTGCCCGCAGAGTGAGCTGCAGCGAGGCGATAATGGTGTCTCGCGGATCATGCCGCAATCACTCCACGACCTCAGAGGAAAGCACCGCAGCCGGTGCATTGGAAACTTTACTAGGTGCACTGAACGGGCACCAGCCTCCTGGCGGGTAAAGGTTGGTACTTGGCGTGGTGCACCTGAAGTGGCCTGTGCACAAATTCGCGGGGCTGTGCTAGCAGGTGGGCCCGTCAGCTGTTGATGATTTTCTCCCTGTACTATGATGCGCAGAGCTCACCTGGAAAGTGGTACTAAAGAGGAAGCCAGTATTGTGGCCACCTTGCGTGCCTCTGGTCATTTGCTGCGTCGTTAAGGCCACAGTTTACAATTGTGCTCTGAAACCGCAGCTCTTTGGGGAGGGATGGCTCTGACCACACAATAAGCCGCATTTGGCATTCTTGCTGGTGGCTGTTGGGTGACCAAGGCAGCCACACTGCATATATTGCAATGGACGCGGTATAGCACGGCGCACAAGACACCGCAGCTTGAAGGGGCTCACGTGCTCTGGTGGGACAGGGCCAGCAAACCGCAGACATCACCGGGACGCTCGACTCAATGCACTGCAGCAGCTCATGATCTGCGAGGTCACCTTCCATACTGTTCAGGTATCCTGTGCTGTATCCTCGGTCAGCAGGGATTCGGGCATACACGGGGATGCCGCAGAGCTCCTTGACACCAAGCAGCTCCTGCAGATACTCTCGGGAGGACACATCGGCTGCCACAACATTTCGGCGGCCGTTGACTCGTACCTTGATGACTCCATGTCACGACGATAGTGCGTACGCCAGCATGAAGCGTGATCTTAGAATGAAGACACCGTTCGGTACTGACGGCTTGAATAAAACTGTCTCTGCTACGGCTGGGTTATAGGAAGTTTCGAGAGACGCGGCGAGTGCCCTTGCACGTCAACGGGACGCCTTTGAGCACACCAGAGTGAAATTGTGCGGAGCTTAAACGGTAGCTTTTGGCTCAGAACTTACCATTGTGCTGGCACTGTGAAGAACTTCCTGCGTGCACTGTGAATGCGACGCGGTTGCAGTGCCTGTGCGCACCGCAGGTCGATTTGGGA
The DNA here is from genome assembly GCF_013339725.1 of Rhipicephalus microplus. Lineage (NCBI taxonomy): Eukaryota > Metazoa > Arthropoda > Arachnida > Ixodida > Ixodidae > Rhipicephalus > Rhipicephalus microplus. The sequence continues at coordinate 109,053,205 of NC_051169.1, forward strand.
GCTGCGGTGTACTGTGTAGCCCTCGGTGCCTTGACTTGCCCTTCTTCCTCACCGTGTTCATTGCGATCGCCTGTGGGTTTTCCTTCAGAAAGGCCGCATCTGGGGGCTGTGGAAGTTGTGGCGCCAAAGTAGCTGTGTTCGACTGAGGCATTCCACCACCATTTGGTGAAATCTGCTCTGGACGCGGCAATGAGTCACAGCTGTCAGAAACGACCATACATGGCAAACTCGGTGCCAGTTGTGCATCCTTGCGTCGCGCATCGCAATCACTCCCGTCGTCGTCGCGGCATCGTTTTTTTGGCAGTTCTTGGGGTCCATGAGCTTGTCATCTTTGGCCGCAGGCAGCGAGCAATGGCTGGGAATGAGCGAGTACATTGGTGGCGCTAGAGAAGACTCGGGTGTGGTCACTTGTTGTAAAGGCCCTGTTGATTGGGCCGTCAGACTCACGCAGGGCCCGGGCGCACAGCGGCGGCTGGAGAAGCCATGATGCCAGGTGTAGCTGCTGAAGAAGTGGCGCGTCTCGTCTGCCACAAGTCCACAATAGTGGTGGCGTTTGTTTGGAGCGCCTCATAGATTTTGAGCTCCTCATAGCTTCCGGTAGGCCTCAACAACGCAGCTGAAGCACTAGCCGAACGGCGACGGTACTGGCCAGGGGCGCGCGTCGCAGGTGGTGCAGGCAAAGCCTTGGGAGCGTTCATGCCTCGCCGAGGAAAACATGCGACATTCAGTCTACCGATGGTCGTTGAAAACACATTCAAAGTCAATGAGTGAGTATCACTGAGAAAAACATACACAAAAGCGAAGAAAGTGGGCACCATTGCAAAAGACGCCACAGCGTCTCTCGCCTACGCAAGAGCCTAGAAGAACACGTCCTTACGCACTGGACGCTCGAAAGAGACTTCTCGGCAATCAGGCGTCGAGATGCCTCAGAGCGAACGCATATTCTCTCCGGCTCTTGAAAGGGCACTGGGTGACGATGAATGTGGTGTCGGGGCTGAGGCGGAGGGTAGTGATGCTGCGTGATACGTCCGTTGCTTGTAGGTTTCAGACGCTTTCACAGAAATGGTTTCTTTGTGTGATATAGGGTTCTTCTCTTTGTTCGCCACTTCAGATTCAATGAACTTCAGTATAGGGCTCTTCACTACTTTCTGTTGAACTGCAGTGTCCGCGGTGTCTTTGTTGCTCTTCGTGCGCTTTAGGTACTGTATAGCCAGATCCTCTTGTGATGAGCGCAGGAGCTCGTGGTGTGGAATGATTGGCTTCTCTGCAGACGTAATGCCAAAAATACAACTGTGCTCAAACTGGATATTCTCCTACACTTCCTGTCGCCTTGATATTTGTGACAATAACTCGGACGGTTCTGTGGAAAGTAGGCTGGTAGTTTGTTCGTTGACGAGATTTTCGCGGCCTACCTATTAGTAGGCACCTACACAGCAGCGTTGTATTTCCTCTCAATCAGTTGTGTTTCAGTGGTGTTTAACTTCAGAGAACAAGTCAAATAGGGCTTGAGCGTTTTGGTGTCCGCGAGCTTGGGGTATGTGTATACATTGCTGGGGTCACACAATACGGCTCCCGAAAACATGGCAACTCCCGGTTTTCGCTGCCGAAGACGGGTGCTTGATGCTTCGGCCAGGTGCCTAGCACGCCAGGTGCTCATAGCCTGCCACGTTTGGTGAAGACGTGGCTAGTTGGTTCCGACCGAGTAGCTCCCATGGAGTTACCGGATACGTTTCTCGCACCCGCGTGTCTCGGTTGGTTGCCTTCGTGGACGGTAGAGCCATTCCGTGCACACGCATGCATCGCGAGCTGCAGCCTGCTGATGTTTTTCGTACTCTTGCCATGGTAATCCAGAGCGCCCATCACTTCATGGTCAAATGCTTCACTGTCGAAGGTGTCAGCTAACTGTTTGTTTAGTCCGGCGAGAGATGAGTCCTTGTCGTGATGTCTGTCGATGAGCTCCTGCAAGTCGGCAGAAGACGGTATAGTGTCTCGCAAGATTACTTGACTAGCCTCGGACAGGAGTCAGGCCGTGGCACTGCGAAAGATGCCTAAGTGTTAGCGTATTTTGTCCATCCTGGAAACGTATTGGTACGGAAGAAGTCAGCCTTCTCATTTGTTCTAGAACCAATATGTTGCGGCACGATAAGAGACTGACACCCACTTTGCCCTAGTTGAACACTTTGTCCTCCCCTTTATTCGCAAGTTCCGTAGACAGTCACGCCGCTGCATGACCATGAGCGTAATTTTTTCACAGAGTATCGGAGTAACGGCGGGACATCGGCGCTCATTGCATGTGCAAGTACGTCTTGGCTGCCGTCGGGGTTTCACCAGAATATTTATTTGGTATTCACCGGGCGTGCGAAGGTCACTGCAGTCGTTGCACTGTCTCTGTTTGCGAAAAGAGTGCACTTTTCATACACACCGTTTCCCTGTAGTTGCTTCAACCAAAACAGTTTTATTTGCGCAGCATGGTTTATTTTTATTGTCGTTCCCCTATATTTCGCACACCTCAAGTGAAGTGTGTACAATCTCTTCTCAATTCACTGTTCCCGCACATTAGGGAGGTTATTACAATTTGTAACTCAACCAATTCCTTTAGAGTATGCTTTGTTAACATTTTAGGGGCAAAGCTTCTTAAGGCGTGGGTCGGTTGTCACCTGTACGTATGTATTTAATAACCACCTGACAGCAAATCTACGGAATGAATGAAGATGAGTGGGGCTAAACTTTGTAGGGTTTTATCGGCAAACCATGATTCATCCACTGGCCACGTCCAGCCATCATATGCTGTCTATCGCACGCACAGACAGAAGCACCTAAGGAAGCACGGGCGGATGGACGAACGGACGATTGGACACATGTACTGGCGCGTGGATGAACGGACGGACGAACGCACGCATGCACGTATGGACGCATGGACGGCTGGACGAATGGACGCACGCACGGGTGGAAGGGTGAATGGATGGACTGATGGACGCTTCACCCTACTCATCATCATTCACTCCGTGAATGTGCTGTGGTTTTTTTTCTAATTGGGCTAAACTCTAGCCGAATAATATGCTAGGACCTACTTTACAGGTTTACCTGCTAAGAATGCAAGCAAATGTCATCACTTCAATTGGCGCTTCAAAGAGAGCTGAAAAGAGTGGCGTCGGTATATTCTGTGTTGTTATAAACTGTTCTTCTTCTCTCCGAATTCCAGGCTTCACACCAATCTTCATTGCAGAACATTAGCTGTAGAGTTTGCATTTCGAAAACTGCCAACATCAATTAATTTCGCCGTATTATAAACAGACTTTGTATCAGTCTGCTATGTGCTCATGCCATCGGCTGACTTGCAAGCATTAGGCGAATTCAGTTTCCTAGTACCTTACCACTCAACGCAGGCACAATTTGTGTGGGTGCTTGGGCATCCAGGCATATCTTTAAATCAAACAGCTGTGCATTTGCGAAAGTGGCGTAAGACGGACCGGCTATCAATATCATACCCACAGCAGTTTTTATAGTAGCGGCTAGGTTTCGGAGGCAAATGATGATGCCAGAATTCCCTACACCGTCTTTCAGAAATTCCTGGGATTCGAACCGTCTAATGGCACTCTAGAAAACTTTCTCAAGTCACAACATAGGTCTGGAAGTTTTATTGAGTAGGCTATGCTGTCATATTTTTACAATAAATTTTATTTATTCAGAGCACACTTAATTCACTCCCCTATTTGTTCTTTTAGTGGAGAAGAGAAATTACACAACACTTCGTCGCAATATTCTGAAGCCTTCAAACGATACAAAACGAAAATAGGAAAACAGAAAGTAGAGCAGAATTAAAAAAAAATCATGAGACATACAGTGAACTTTTTTGTTCAGCTGAGCTGCAGGCTTTGCTAAGTTGCTGCAATTAATCCACTCCCGGCTCCGAGTGAGTCTAATACAAAATGCTAAAACATCTGCCTTCTGAAACTCAAAATTACCTCTTTTTTGTTTAACAATGCTCGGGTTTGCAGTGATATTCTCTCTGCGTGGAAAAACGCCTATATTATTCCGACTCTAAAAAGAACAAGGGCCTATCCTTAGCCTAAAATCAAATGCATATAATCCTCGTCAGCTGTCTTTGCAAGGTCTCCAAAACGATGATGAATTGTAGACTAACGCATTTTCTTGAAACCAACAGTATATAAAGCAAGATTGGTCTTCCTTTATATCGCTCACCTACAACTTGAAATCATTGTTTTATAATGTAGTCTAATATTCTGTGATTATCGCCTTTTAAAAAATCCACAGCTTCGCCGGAAAGGGGAATCAATAAATTTCATAGCAACAAATCGGAAGCTAAGGCGCAGAATGGAAAGCAGATTGAAACGTGCCACCCGTTTCTCACGCACGAGTGACGCACAAAACGTACTCGCAGGTACATAGTCCTACGAATAAGCGTCTCACTTGTTACTTCGCTGTGTGTCTGAAAAGCGCCCGCTTTTCGACAACGGAAACTGCAATGATGGCAGTGACCTTTATGTGCCCGGTAACTACGAAAGAATCGTTAAGTCGCTCCCCTCCTCAAAGCGGGGTAAAGTACGCGTTGGAAAAGGAAGTGCGCGCCACCACGCGATAGGCCGACGCAAGCTTTTTGCGCCATCTTGCTTTAATGCTGAAAACACGACAGTTTTTTCCGAGATGCCCGTCAGCGGTGGTAAGTGGTTGATATAAATAGCTTGCCATTTCAACGGTAAAGGACGTGCTCTTCACTGGCTCAGTGGTTAACGCCTTGCACTTATGATTGAAAGCACCCAAGTTGTATTTCGCGCGCCGGAGTCTTTTTCTGGGCTTCTTTATTTCTTTTCTTGCAGTTTAATTTATATAGATACGTATACAGATACGGTGAGTGACAGTGTTGTCGACGTCAACGCTGGCGGCAAGAATTCAGCCGAAAGTGTCCATATAATTGCTATTGCAATAGAAATTCAAGGACTTTTGCCATCACATCATAAAGTATAGGCGGGTCGAGCACTTCAGCGTTGCAAAACTCTTTCAGCCGAGCCATCTTGCTTCAGTTAACATTTACAAAATAGGTGAATAATTTCAATGGTTTCGTGTGCGCGAGTGTCAAAGAATGAGGATTGCGCTCAGGGCTTCATATAAAGCCTCAGTGCGGTAATAGGTTGCCTCGACAACAACATCAAAAATCTAATTATAAGCCTTTGTGAGCTCGAAGCTGTCGTGTTTCACCACCCACATATGGCATTTGAGTTGTGTCTGCAAAAAGTAAGGCTCTGCGACGTCATTACCACCTAGTAGCGGATGTGTTACCTATCACAGCCTCACATTGTGGAGAGAACCGAAAAAGACATTAGACAAGTGTATGAGATGTCACGAGAAGTAATTACATTGTAAATGTGAAGAAAGAGAAGTTGACAAAAAAGTAACTTGCCACAGGCAGAATAGTTTTTCGTGTGCGCTAAGAAAGTACATTCTTCAACAAAATTAGCAGTCACACTAGCAAGAACTTTTGCTGCGATCTATACTTCATGGTATATTGATTGCATATCACAGTTGTCATTTTTATACATCTGAGTGTCTATATTTGATATAACGCATAAAAATGGTTTGTTACATGCATAAATAGTTTGTTACATGCATAACGCATAGAAATGGTTTGTTACAGTGGTATTGCTATTGGCCTTTGCCAAATAAAATATTTTTGTTTTGCATCAGTTTTTGTTACGTTTGATGTGTACTTTTAACACCTGCTTTGCTTGAACAACCTGCATATTCAAATGTATATTTTATTAGCCTCCTTATGAGCTAGTGCCTAAGGGTCCAAAGGGTATTGTGTAGTTTCATGTACTAATAACAACTTTGAATGAAGAAAAAAAAGAATGCTTTAATGAGTGATTGAATGAATGGATGAATGTATGAATGAATATTTCTCAATGTATACTATTCAACAAAAAAACGCGATCTTAAAATCACACTTCTGACTGCGTTCATACAGGCTTAATCCGTACCCAATACCTACTCTGCAATATAGCCCCGCCGCGGTGGTGTAGTGGCTAAAGTACTCGGCGGCTGACCCGAAGGTCACGGGTTCAAATCCCGGCTGCAGCGGCTGCATTTCCGATGGAGGTGAAAACGTTGTAGGCCCTTGTGCTGAAATTTGGGTGGACGTTAAAGAGCCCCAAGTGGTCGAAATTCTCGTAATCCTCCACTACGGCGTCTCTCATAATCATATGGTGGTTTTGGGACGTTAAACCTCACATATTTATCAACTCTTCAATACGGCAAAATCATACGTTGGCATGCATACAGTACTCGCCACTACTTTCGAAGTTCAACAAAGGGGACACCACCATATTCAGAGCAATTTCAGAGCAACAGTTACCCACACGGTATCCTAATGCCCAGACTGTGGCCAAGGTTAAACTAGTATATTGGCCAAGGTTAAACGAGTATATTTGCCCAATTTTTGGCATACCTGGCGCCTTGGCCCGAATAATCCTCGCGTGCTCGTGTAATTAACACACTGACATATCGTCTTCGGTGAATACTTGTACGGTAAAGCAAACGACTACCTTCTCGAAACGTTGGCGGCCATGCTCACCTCCAAGCACCTGGACCAATGACAACGTCTTGTCGCCAGGGCCAAGGGGGCAGTGAAAGCCAGATGTTTTCTGTGATGAGAACTCTCACCTAGCATAAAAGTGGAACCTACACCACTATACCGTTTCTAGTAATAAGGTTTATTGTTGCTCCTACTTCCTAATTGACAACTCAGATCTTTAGAGATATTTTACAGTGAAAGCTGCTATTAGATAACAACTTGGGTACTGTGCAGCGTGATAGTTGTCCGATGCCACCGCTGGTGTCCATAACCACATCACGTGAAATCAGAAAAGAAATTAGTACCAATAACATAGGCTCGAACTCGGGTATGCTAAGTGCCAGACCAGTATTATACCACTGCGCCACACCGGCTTTGTTTTCTCGTTTCATAGTATTTACTACAATGTGTGTTAAATTGAACGTAATATGACACTCTTAGTATGAAACGCAGGTACAATCACAGAGCGACAATACAAGCGGTGCAGCGTTACGAAAGAAACACTGAACATATTAAGTTCAATAGAGCAGGGATAGTTATTCAAATTGCATTATACACAACAGGTGACAAGGCCAAGCACCTCACTCAGGCTAGGTATCAGCCTGATTCGAAGTCCATTTCATCATAAATGTCTTTTAGGTGGGTAACCATTCCAATAAAATGTGAGCTCGAAGAAGTAGTGGGTTCTGCGTTGCGATCTTGCATACGCGTTTTCCATAGATAGTGCATACTCACGAGAAAAACATACCAACAGACACTTCATCAAGTGATGTCGGCAAAAGATAATGCATATTGCAAGAATTATTATAAATATTTTTCTGAGAGTCTGCTGAAGGACATGCCAGAATAAAATGGCATTTTTGCAACTTACACAGCAGTGTTCTATTGTCTCCGGCACATCACATAGGCGGCAGTCTACACAAAAAACAATAGTACCTTTATTATCCATGTTTTAACGGGCAGCGTTTTAGTATGAAGTTTATGAAAGAATGTTTCTGAATTTGGAGACGCATAGATTTTTCAGACTCGCTTCAACACATCAAGAGTTGGCACACCGGAGTAAAATGAGTGGTACAACAGAGGTGGAAAAGCGTAGATAGTAAATCTTTGTATAATACTTTGCGAGACACAGTGTACACGTTTTCCATAGAAAAACGATCTTTACGGAACCTAATTGCAGAAGAAACTTCCTCCATCAATCATTAGAAACATGGGTGTTCGGAAAAGTTTGAAAAAATCACTAGGTCAGGGAAACAATCCATAAGTTCAACTTGCAAGAATGAACGATTCACGGGATGGGAATCGTCACGGGAAAAAAAAGCGGGAGCCTGCTCGCAATAAATGTAGATCTTTTAATCCTAACGCACCTGCACTAAGTGGGCGGAAAATTTTGTCACGACAACTCGGCTCAAAGGTAGAATACCGTATAAAGTTGCAAAAATCTGATTCGTTGTATATAAAATCTTGCACAATAGATAAGTTGTACTACGTAGTATAGAGCTTTGTTGCTGGAAAGGAATTACGAGCGTCTGCTCTCTCAAATATTGATAGGTGATGGGGAACAAATATCTAGTTTTGTCGTTGAAGCTTTGGAATGCGCTCCTTCCAGTAAGGTGCCTTTAATCTATTCGAATATAACGGTACACCGAAGAAATATGGTAGAGTTTTTGTCCAAATAATTCTTGAATATTGACTTACTACCCCATGAGCCAAACCATAATCATGAACTCTTCGAGGCGTTCCAATGATGACTGCTACGTCATCTGCATAAGCTAATACTTTCTATTCAGTTCCTAGTATATCAAATCTGCGAATAGTATTGGATCGTAATATACTTGAGGATAGCGGCTCTAGATAAAGGACAAACAGAACTGGGGACATGCGCCAGCCCCGCTCTACAGAGGAACAAATCAAAACTGGCTTAGACAGCTGACCATTAACAACAAGCGGGTTGAAGGTTGAATATAGAATAGCTAGATGCCTTTAAACACAACAGTACTGACATTGGCATGTTCCAGAAGAGATAAAAGAAACAAATCACTTACACAAACAAAGGCCTTTGCGAAGTCTACCTGTAAGACTGCAAGGTGTTTCTGATGCCCGTAACAGTACTGAAGGACAGTATGAGTGACATGTATATTGTTTTGTATAGATCAGTCCTTCATTCCACAGGTTTGGTGGGACCCAAGGAGAATAGACATCGCAAATTGCAACCTGTTTGATAACACGTTGGCAAAACTTTTTGAGTCAACGTTTGACAGCGCTATTAGGCGGTAACTCTCAAGAGAGCGAAGTTTCTCTTCGTCCGAATTTTTTGGTATCAAAACTGTGTGGCTCTTGCAAAAGGATCTCGGGAGTGTCTCTACGTCATAACTTGTTTTAAAGATATCCAGCAATGTAGAAGAGAGAGAGTTTAAAAGTTTTGTAAAACTCAGCAGAAATTCCATGAGGGCCAGATGAGTTCAATAATGGTAAGCTGTTCGTTGCGTGCTTGATTTCCTGTATTGTATTAGGACTACTAATAGCTGCACATTCATCGTCTTTTGGTGGGCTCAAAATGGAAACCAAACTCGTTGTAACATTGACATCCACATTAGAGAAAGCACTAAATAAACTTTCATAGTACTCTTAGAATGTCGACGTTATGTCTCTTACGTCTGTTACAAGAACACCATTAGACATAAGATCTTGGATTACTTTAGAAATTGCATGGTGTTTTTCGTCGAGTAATGCTTGACGTATTGGCTGTTCTGATTTTGAGATACGGTTATTCGGAGATCTAATAGGTGCTCCTCTGTAACGAGCGGCATCATATCTTTGCAGTTGACATTTATATCTTCGGTTTCATTTAGGTACAATGCCGGTGTGGCACGTTCGATCTCATAAAGGTTGCACAAAGCTTTTAAGCAGTGACTTTTCTTCTTTTTCTTTATGGAAAGACTTAGTAGCTGAAATCTTGATAGCTATAACATGAACTTCTTGTTGAAATACCTCCCACGCAGTGTGTATATGTAGAACTTTTGAGAAAGACAGTGTTAATGCGGTTCGCACTCAAATAATGAATTCCGGATCACAAAGGAGCTCTGTGTTTACCTTCCAGAGGGCGCACTGTGGTCAAAATTAGCTTCTACAATTTGCGTCAATGTGTGCAAAAAAATACAGTTATCTGAGAACGACACTGGTGCAGTGGTACTGGACATTTCGCAGGAAAAGTAGTGTTGAGGACACGTAAATCCGTTCAAGGCGAGCATAAAAACTTCCCTGAAATCTGGTATAAGCAGTCACTTGGCTTCACACACCAAAGCCAATAAGCCCTACATTGTCTACCATTCCAGATAAAGGCTCGCCGCTCCTGTCTTGCTGATCATTATGTTTGCTACAATCGTTAAGGTCGCATACACAATTGAAGTCACCCATTAGCCCAGTGACGCAATCTGAGTCAATTAGACTGCACATATTTTCAAATATTTTAAGATGCTTCGAAGTCTCATGAAACCCATATAGATTATTAATTCGCTAAGGCGTTCCTTGCAACACAAAATCACAACGCATGAATCAACCCTTGTTATCTGCACAAGTACTGATTGCCGAAAATTGCAGGCACTTTCTAAGAAACAGCGAACAGCCCACAGGTAAAACTTTTGCGTGTGAAACGCATACAAAATACTCAGACAGAAAGGGTCTCAGAGCCCTCTCTGTAACCTCGTCGCTCTCGATATTTGACTCCTAGAGGGTGACAACGTCAATACGCTTTCGAGTGAAAAGTCTGAGGAGCTGTGCATGCTTCTGCGATGACCTGAAGCCACGTACATTCAATGTTGCAAAGACAAGCCACTCGGACTGCGCCCTGGGGACTACCTTCTGTTGCGCTCATTGTCCCAAGTGGTCAGTTGGGGAGGTCGATGGTGAGACTTCTTTTAAACCCCCTCCAGGCATTTTAGATCATGACCGTTGGCACTTTTCTTTCTCAGTGGTCGCTCTTATTAACAGTCGTTGCGTCACCCTCGTTGCTTGATTCCAAGCAATACGTTGCCCTGCGCTTAAGTATTGCCGTATCCACAGAAGCCCTCATATCCTCTTCTAAAGCCGTGCCGTGTTTAAGATAAGGCTACGAAGCTACGGCACAAGATTTTGGAGCCTATCTACTGACCTTCTTCGGAAGAACCTCCTTCTGCGTAACAAGCCTTATAGAGTCATTTTCGGTTGGCTGCTTGCGAAAATTTCTTGGTTCTTTGCGTGTAGGAACTTCACGTGAGTTATCTGCGTCTGGCTCCTTTGCATTTTGTGCATCCCTGTTGGTGAAGTCCATGGAATCTGTCGTTGACGGAGTGTCTCCTGTTGCATACAGAACTTCTGTGGCATCCATGATATGCCCTTTCAGGTTATCGTCATGGTGATGCGTGTGCTGTCGTAGCTTGTTAACGTAGGTCACGACACATTCCTCAGCTGAATGACCGAAGCGCCGACAGTCATCACAGCGAGGAGTCTTGCAGTTTCGACAAATGTGCTCAACCTTATTGCTCAACCTTATAGAACGAGACTTTGTACTCCACGCACAGTCAGAAGGTGAGGAATGTCGCCCACTTGGACTCCATCGGCAAGGGAGAACACACCATCACGAATAATATTCCGCATTTGCTCCATGTCTACTACTTTCCAGAATTCTACTGATATTGACTTAGTTTTCTCAAAAACATGCAGTGCCTCTCGAATGTAAGTGTCTTCTAAATGCTCAGGTAGCCATAGAAGCTTCATTTTTTTCTGAAGGTTTTGGGTCTATCACAAGGCATGTGCGGCTTTGATGAATACTACATTTATTGTGACTGGCTTGGTTTTCATCAGCGAGAACTTGCAAGTAACCATACATACACGTGATATTTGAAATTGATTTCCTATTTACTTCAAGTCAATAATGTCCCGATGAGCATCTGTGAAGGCCTGAACCCGGTAACAGCGACCGGCCTAAGTCCGCATGTAGAAAAAACAAAATTGACGACCAGCTTACCGGTGGAACGACGAGCCAGCACAATGTGGTAGTCATTGCTGCTGGCTGAAGTCGGAGCAGTAACTCGGCCCAAGGCCGATGAATCCTTTGCAGCGGAGCGCATGGAAAAGCGACAGTTCGAAACGCAGTCTTAGGAACGCTTGCCTTAGGCATGCTTGTTGTGGGAAAAGCAATCGCAATATTACGACTTATAAAGCGTTTTAAAACAGCGAACAACCAAGCAGTCGTCGCACAATGTGAATAGCGTAACGAGTGGGTCGTCGAATGCCCCAGCCCATGACAAAAGCTTGCATTTGTTCAGCTGATGATGATGATGATGCTTCCACTATGACTCTTGCCCACTCAGGGTGATTGGCCAAGAATGGAGGACATGAAATTTAAGGCCTTTCGAATGATACCCAATGCTAACAGAAGGAGGATAAGCAAACGTAAATACAGAAAGAGTGCGATATTTTTTGCCATTTGGACTAGACAGAATATTATATATCTCGAATTGAAATTGCACTAATTTTGAACGCGTTTAAAATTGATGTTTGGAATTTGCCTAATAATATTGTAATAACAAATATGCAAAATGAAATATATAGGCGATTTGTTTTGTTTCACTAGAATAACTGCAAACGGCATTAAAGGCATTCCTGTGGCTGTAGCCCAGAACCGAAGCACCAAAGGAGAGTATATTCTCAATGGTGAAGGGCAGCCCAAAGTTAGCAAATGGGATGACAAGGAGACGTTTTCTTAATAGACCGTAACTGCGACATGACAAAAAGTAATGGTCTAGTGATTCGAGATCTGTAAAATCTGCATAGAGAGATACTCACAGACCAGCCCTGTGTGAATATAGATTCAAAGGGAGCACACAACATCGCAGTCTTATTAGCATGACTTCTAGTTGTCTAGTATAACACCAGCCGGATTTCCATCAATATTTCAAATGTCTAAATTCAGTGCATGGTGTTACTGATTCTATGGCATCAGCACTGAGTGCAAATTTTCGATATCTTATCGCCGTTATACTGCACAGCACCGAAAGCACAGAAAGTATTGGGCCATTTAATGCCATCTGAGTTAATGAGTCCGCCATTTCATTTAACTCTAAGCCGGAATTTCCAGATATGCATATTAATTTTAAGAGCTTAAGATGTGGAGGAATTAGCGTAAGGAATGTCCTTAAGGCATCTGATTGAGATAAAACTGGCAGTGACGTACATACGGACAGGAAGTCTGTGATTATTATAGCAGTGTGGGTGTTTAAAGTAAGTTTTCGTGGTGCTAAAACCATTGCCTAAAGTTCAGCTTCAAAAATAGGTTCAAAACAATTACGCTCCAAAACAATATAAAGTTTAAGTTTATAAACTGGGCCACCTGAGAATAACACACATCCAAATTGTAGTATGGAACGCATATATATGTTGTAAATCATAAGCAGAGTGTCTCAGCGTAAAGCATAGCGTCCACTGGTCAATCTGCGAATCATGCCTAAGGCTCGTCGTGCCTTACATGCCCTACTCTCTATCCGAGGAGTCCCGTTTAATTTATCACTATAAAGTATTACCAAACATTTAAGCGACTCAACTTGCGGAACAGGCTCTTCCTTGAAACAGATATTAATTGAGAGCGGATCTGCTAACTGAAACAGCAACATTGCACTTTTGTTTACATTTAGTGACATGCATATTGTCTCTAGCCACTCCTATAGCCAATTCATATACCTCCGCAGTTTATGATATAGGTAATGAATGTCAATGTCTGCTGCAAACAAGCCAATGTCATCAGCATACACATATACAGGCACATCCTGGCTGTAAGGGATCGAACTCATTAAGATGTTGAATAATAGTGGAGACACAACAGCCCCTTGGGGAACTCTGCGAGTTTGCTAAAATTTTGGCGAAGCGCAGTCATTTTTAAAGCAATAAAATTCTCTTGCTCTCATAAATTCTCCCAGCCAGCAGTAATAAACTTTGGGAAATTCTAGCTCAGAAGTATCTGCAATATCACTGAAAATTCCACACTGTCATATGCTTTGGCTATGTCCAAAGTCACTAGAGCAGCATGTTTCCTTCTTTTGCGAGCAAGTTGGATGCGGCTTTCTAAATCAGCGTGGGCACACCATACCGAAGAGTGTTCTCTGAAGCCAATTCGATTAAGGTTTAATAATTTATTTTCTGTCGTTCAGCTTGTCATTTTCTTATGAAGCACCCTTTCAGGAAGCTTTATCATATTAGAAGTAAGGGAAATTGGTCGTATGTTTTCTATGGTATAGCCTAAACCTTGTTTTTTCTGTATCGGAATTATTTTTGCTAATTTACATTCATATGGAATCCAGGCGTGTCTTAACGAGTAAGTTACAGTGTTCAGGAGCTCATTTGGTAATATTTTAATTGAGAATTTTATCATGGCAGCTGTAAATCCGTGTGGACCGGGAGCTGATGAGGGCAAATTCCGAACAACATGAGCTAACTCTATCAATCTAATTCTAGGGAAATCTGTTATTACCATGGGAGCACTTAGATCATACAACTTGCTTGATGTGCATTGACACTCTAGTTTTTTTGCGATGATTTCCAAAGATTTCTTTATATCTTCAGGCGACATGATTTCACAGATTGCATTGGTTGGAGATAGCAGAATTTTACGTGATCTGAGGAACCTAAACAGGGCACTTTTGTTCTTAGAGTTATAAAGATAATAATAATGATTTCTATCACATTGCTCTTTAGCTGAGGAAACTGCGCGCTTAAAATTTGCAGCACGAGGCTTATAATAGGGCAAATTACGTAGACATTGATTGAACAAAAGCGTTTTCCACACGGCCTGTCGTCGTTGGTTATCCCGTGCGCAATCAAGATTCCACCACGGACTGTGATTTGTGCTGTTCGCAGACTTAAGTACAAATTCAGCTTTTTTATGGGTTCTTTTGAGCAACGCACATAGTTTCATAGCTTTGGTGTCTACTGTCTCTTCAAAATGAATGGTCAAGGCAGATTGTAGATCTTGTTCAAATTTATTATAATTTATATTTACTCGGTTCTGACTGCATGATGGTAATATAGAACAAACAATATCAAATATTGCTGGCAAGTGATCGCTGTTTGTGGCACATTCCAAGACAGTCCATGACGAACTAGTGAAGGAAGAATTAACAAAAGTTAAATTTAATGCTGAGCGAGACATACCACTAATAAAAGTAAGTGTTCGGGAATGGAGGCACGATAAATCGTTATCTGATGTCCAATCCCACAATCGCTTACCAAAATAATCGGTTCAATAACCCCAACAGGTATGGTGGGAATTGAATTCACCCATTATAATGTTATCTCTGCAACGAGATATCAGTGCAACGCCCAAACATTGTGTGTCTAGAACCCCTGAGGGGAAATATGCATTGACTAATAAGAAATGCAGGCAACCTGTCAAAGTGATTTCTAAGGCAAAAATTTCGCTTGCCAGTGACATATGCTTATACTCGATTTAAGCCTTCAGACTTACTTTATTATTAATGAAAAATTCCAGGCCTCCACCTTTCGATGGACGGTCCAGATGGAAAAATTTATATCTATTTTATTGATTGGTATATGGGGTTTAACGTCCCAAAACCACCTTATGATTATGAGAGACGCCGTAGTAGAGGACTCCGGAAATTTACCACCTGGGGTCTTTAACGTGCACCCAAATCTGAGCACACGCGCCAACAACATTTCCGCCTTCATCGGAAATGCAACCACCGCAGCCGGGAATTCAACTCGCGACCTGCGGGTTAGCAGCCGAGTACCTTAGCCACTAGACCACCACGGCGGGGCTATCTATTTATTTGAAAGGTCCGATGTGATTTGATTGATTGATATGTGGGGTTTAACCTCCCAAAACCACCATTTGATTATGAGAGACGCCGTAGTGGAGGGCTCCGGAAATTTCGACCACCTGGGGTTCTTTAACGTGCACCCAAATCTGAGCACACGGGCCAACAACATTTAAGCCTTCATCAGAAATGCAGCCACCGCAGCCGGGAATTCAACTCGCGACCGGCGGGTTAGCAGCCGAGTACCTTAGCCACTAGACCACCACGGCGGGGCTATCTATTTATTTGAAAGGTCCGATGTGATTTGATTGATTGATATGTGGGGTTTAACCTCCCAAAACCACCATTTGATTATGAGAGATGCCGTAGTGGAGGGCTCCGGAAATTTCGACCACCTGGGGTTCTTTAACGTGCACCCAAATCTGAGCACACGGGCCTACAACATTTCTGCCTCCATCGGAAATGCAGCCGCCGCAGCCGCTGGGGGGTCTGATGTGTTAAAAGCAAGGTTTCTTGTAATGAAATTATATCTGGATTGAATTTCGATGCTAAGAATTATAAATCGGTTACAGCTGAATGACTTGATCATCAATTCAAGTGAAGAATTTTAAGTGATCCTGTGATTATGCTAAAATAGCTTCGTTGACTGCCTTATTTAAGATACTGTTTTTCAGAAAGTCAGCTTTAGATTGGATGTCCTTTTGGTATTTCTTGAATTTAGAGTGGCTACGCTGAGTACTTTTTTGCTCAAAATAGATCTTGAGTGCTTTAGTGATCGGGGACCCATCTCCATTTCACCTGATTCCGACATGTCTGCCCCAGTAGCTTTGCTTTGACCCAGAGTGAGTTCAGCAGATGCACTCTTAACTTGAGCACCGTGTGACGAGGTATCTGAGATGACCTGTTTTGAAGGACCTTTGCTTTCGCTGTTGTGAGTAGCTGGGCTGAGATTTTCAGCTGTTGCCCAATGAGTGCACCATCTGGTTCGAGAGTATATGGGTCAATGTCTCATATAGACTTCCAACTAGGCGTTCCATCACGTTTTGCTTTGCATTATCAATTCCTTCCGCAATAGAAGCAGAGAGTGACCCTTCCATTGCTTGTATATGAAGGGCTGTAATGCTGACATAATCTAAGTTTCGTGCTTCAATTTCAGCTACTGCTTCCCTACGAGAGCATCGCCTGCGTTCAGCTACTTCAAGAGTTTGCAATTCACGAGCCTTTGCAGGACAGTTTGAAAAGCCTGCAGCATGAGCTCCCTGACATAAGCAACACTTTTTATTGTTACCTTGACACTCTGTACAATAGTGCTCTTCTCCACATACTCTGCACCTAACAGCAGACTGCCAACCTTTGACGATGTGTTCATAACGCCAGCACTTAACGCAATAAAGAGGGCGAGGGGAGAGAGGTTCGACTCGGTAAATGATAGGCCATGCCTCAACTTCTGATGGTCGGGCGGCTCCCGCGAATGTCACTATGACGGACTCGGTTGGCATTTTCTTCTTGTCAGCAACATGTGAGCACCGATCAACTGAAATAACAACTGCTGGCGAAAACAGTTCTATAATTGCAGTTGGTTGGATGTTGACGTCAACGCCAAAGAGTAGACCTCTATAACATGCTAAATGCGGTGGAATAAACGCTCTCACTGGAATAAATGCGAACATTTTGCACTTTAGAAAATCTTGTACGCAGGACTGGTCAGGGGAAAACAGAGTATATCACCTTTGCTGAACTGGTGGACCTCGGTTATGGTCTGCAAGTGCGCCGTCACCGACCGCAGTTCCGTTTGGATCGCCTTCAGGTTTTCCATCCGAATGATGCCCTCATTGGTAGGAACTAGCCCCACAGGAACTGACAATATGCTGTTGCGCAAGAAAACATCCACTGGCAGCTCCTGTGGAAGAATGAGTGCAGACCAGAGGGAAGTCTCTGGTCCCGGCAACGAATAAAGCATTTTGTCAAGTCTAAACAGTACAAAAAAATCTTCTCGACTAACTATTGCACTCTAAAAACCAGGAAAGCGCTATAAAATAAAGCACTACTCAATCCTTGGCCAAGATCCCATGACAAGAACCAGTGCGTGTAACGGCGGCCGGCTGGTAGTTCACTTCGGCACCCGAGAAAGTTTTTATTGTTCAGCAATTAACAGTGGCACATACCAACTTCAGGCATAATTCCTCATCATTGTCAGCCACTGCAAAAACAATTGGCACTAAACTTCTTCGCAATAGTTAAGCGGATACGACGCTTCTCAAAAGAATGGCGAAAAAATTGGCCCCGTATTTACAATGTTGATCAGAAAATGCCGTCGAAAGACGATAGTCTTGCGTGTAGAGAGATTTAACAAGTTGTTTATTTGATCTTCTGCGCAATAACATCAGTGAATGAATTCTGTAGGCGCTACATTATCCGCAACTTTCAACGCCTAGAGAGGGCGCAAGCGCAAGCCCGACATTGCTGTCGTTTGGAGTAGAGTGCCTCGATGCATGCGCCCCCGCTTAGAGTGGTGTCAGCCATTGAAAGGGCAGATGCCACCTCCTCGGCCTTAGCGGCTGCATGGCGGCCGTTTTGACTCCACTCAGTCACCCCTGCGTGTTTGCTGCGCCCGGATAATTGTGCCGGTGCTCGCTTTTCTCCGGTTTAATGTGCTCGCTACCGTCACCATAGCGGGTATTGCATGCCGCAAGGGCACTAATCATTGCAGAAACTTTGGAAGCTGTATCGTTTCCCAAGAGACCCAAAGGGAAGGCATTTTAAACAGTGAAAGTCAAACATGACAAGTGGCATCCGACAAACAGATCATTCATTCACAGCCTATGTTTCCAGCCGGTATTCCGCATGCATAACTTGTGTTCACACCAATTTTGTGTGAGCAACAGACACGTTGAGGGCTGTATGCTTGATTTTCGTGCGCATGAATCGCGTATTTCACTTCGTCAACATTGCCTGCTGGTCTTAGTTGGTACTGTATCTGCCCTTCATTCCTGGTTTCACTATTTGCTATGAGAACTTTATCACAAAATATACATTACACTTGTTTCTCTGCAGATAATATCCTTGTTTTTTTTTGTAATATTCATTTGTGAGAACTTAGCTTTGCGCAGTGGTGGTGTCATACCGAATGAAGTTTGAAGAGTGTGTGTACTTTTGGGAATCACCATATGATCACGAGAGACGCGGTATACATTGGAGGACTTCGGAAATTTCGAACAGGTGTTTTTATGTAACATGCACCTAAGTTTAAGAACTCCGGCATTTCATCTTCATTTAAGTGGGGCCACTGCGGCCGGAACTCGATTACCGACCGTTCGAGCGCCCTAACCATAACAAAGCCACGCAGGTCCTTTCTTTCGAAGATATATTTTTTCGGTTTAGGTACGCCTTCTATGTTGGTGTGATGACCCTTGTAAGAATGTGTGCAGTTCAATTTTTTTTCATTGTTCCTGTTTTCAAGTTTTCTTTTCGTCCTGTGTGGAGTCATTACGCAATTATTGTTCTTTTCTATCATTTACGACCACTGCAAAGCAACTAGTGGAAGTCCTCAGTGAATTCTGCCATAGAGCGTGTAACTTGAATTGCTTTGGTCAGCGCCGCATAATGCGGAAAAATAAATTATCTTTCACTGGATGATATTAGGGGAAATGGCAGGCGTTTACACACGCACACACACACACCGTCCGTATTTAAACTCTTTCAGCACGCATTATTTAAAGTAAATAATTTATTTAATAATACTGTAAGCTATCAGGGATCATACAGAAGTGCTGATGCAAACTGTACTCGCGAAGCGTTCATACCAAGAAGATGCATGAAGACAAGAAGGGGCACCGCTGCGAAGAATGAACACGCCATGACGCTAAAAAAACAAGTCAAGTTGTGCGATGAGTAGATCGTGGAAAAATAGTTAATGCAATAAGAAAGGCCTCAATGGTACAGTGGTCATCGTGCTCGGTTGCTGACGAGAAGCTCGCGGTTTTGATATAGGCTACGGCAATCTATTTTGAAAAACGTAAGAACCAGGGGACCATGCACTGTGTCAGTGCAGGCAAAAAAAAGATAGTCAAAATTGCCCCATTTCTGCAATGAGGCGTGATTTTAGAACGTAAATGCCCCAGATATTAATGAACACTAACAAAGAAAGCATATGAACGATACCACCGATATAGATTTAGAATCCCCTCTGTGGTATCTGGAGTAAGGATTTGTTTTCAACATAAAAGAGTCAACGTCTGCCTCCAGAGCACACCTCATGCGCAAGCCATCAGCTTACATGAAATATGTGGTCCTTGTGTGCATTCAGGCAAAATTAACTCTAAAAGATGTCCAAGCTTTAATAAGGGGAAAAGCTCGCTAGCTTGCTCTTGTTTCCGGGCGTATCAGGGCACCACACGCGCGTTGCGTAGCGCACTTCACATACCGTCGAGTTGTAGTGGGGAGGCGCAGTGGCGGTGGTCGTAGCAGACGACGCGGCTGTCCTCACCCTCAGGGGAGCACGCGGGCATCAATGCACCCTAGTTTGAGTGATCGTGCAGCCGGCGCGCCAGCAGCCGCCACTGGTGTGCCCGTCACTTCCAGCTGCGTGGAATTTTCGGCTGACCACCGCGTTGTCAAGGCTTTGCTGAGAAGGAGATTGACCCTAACATGTATTATATACGACAATGCGTGTTGAGAAACGCGTGTGCGGCGTATATTTAAAGAAAAGGAGTTTTTAACGAAGGGCATATTGTCTGCTGCGGTGTGAAGGAATGCACGTAATGCTTTGGGAACGCTGCTTGTGCTACGGCCGGGGAAGATGGAGCAGCCAAGCTCGTGCAAAGCAGGAAACCTCGCTTCTGACTGCACGGCGTCTGCACAGTGGCATGCAACATATTTCGTGATTGTTCAAGCTCAGCAAGCAAGACATAACATAAAGCACAATATGCACCTATTAAAGGAAATGGAAACCATTCATTGAAATAATTTATTAAATGCTAAATTGTTCATGCAGAAATGAGCATTTCAATACCGTAGTTTGGTGGCAAGCTCGCGCACTTTTTATGTGTGGTCTGCACGGACCGATATATATGTATGGTCTAATTGTAAGTTTATTATTTATGAAGCAATTTTTTTGTATTCTAAGCATTTTTGTAGTTTGTCTTCATATCTGTCGATCTATCTATACCTGAATACGCATACGTGTATTGAAACTGGTCCGCTAGTAATTGCAATTAGGCCCGATCAAGATCCGATTTCTAAAGTTATTGGCGTCCTTCTGCAGCTGGCGTAAGAGCATCAATCACATCAGGCTCGAGCGCTATCAAAACTGCCCGTGTGAAAGTGATTCATGTTATACCTCTCGAGATGCTGAAATGGCATAACTTACGCTGCACAAACACGAATGATCCGTTCGTTGGCACTTGTCGCACTTATTCTTTACCAGCCACAAGAAGCACCTTTTAGGTCTTTCAAAAATCTCAATATCCTATAGACATTTCGCGAGTGGTTTGTGCACTGTAGCATGCGAAATCCCGGCAGTTTTCTCGAGGAGACCCCTCACACGTGTGTTACTCAACTAGCCGTGACGAGACGCAGGAACCCAAATGGCGGCCGCCGATCAAATGGCGGCACTCACCCCTTCAAAGAATGGTTCCACGCTGCAAGGGGCTTGCGCTTCAAGGAACCCTAGGTGCCGGCTCTTCACCAGAGAGTTTCGTAAAACTAACTAGAGCAGACTATGGCGCAGCGATCGTTCAGCAACCATGGAAATGATGGATAGTACACACATTTGCCTAGTCTTCATACTTGCGGGTGGTGAGTTGTACTTACGGCTTCGTTTTTTGCTGGTTACGCTCTCGTTTTGAAGGAAATAACGAAGTCTTTTGAAGTTCGGAACAAGATTCGAAATGGTGAGCCTAAAAAATAAGGTGGTGAAGTGCCCCCACTGAACATTTGCTGATTTTGTTTCGTGAGAAACAGCCCCACGAACACAGGCGGAGCCAGAAGCAGGACAGAAGTACGAGGATTATTCAAATCTGTGTAGTAACCATCATTCCCATGCTCGCTGAAGCATCATGCGTTGACGCTTCCATAAACACTAGCACCAGAGTTCCCTGTAGTGCATATTAGGAAGCTCCATGCTATTCACCATGCCATTACCGTAGAGTACGCTAACCAGAAAGGAGCGTTTTCTCCTCTTTTAACTCTGGATTTGTTCTGTCTGGTCAGCTAATTGCGGACATCGCCTCCGTGGTAGAGTGTACTAGAAGTGTTGAGTGGTATGACCGTGCCTTGCTGTCTGATGCCTTCCGAGTTGCCCATCGTGGAGGCGCTGCATTCGAATAAAACTGCAAGAGCCACGTGCCGCGCGCGGGAACTGCTCTGCGCGTCGGTTCCTCCAGCGTGCTTTTAAATGCGAAGCATTTCTTAGCGAACTTGGGAGACTTTGAGCGTATCTATCTATCTATCTATCTATCTATCTATCTATCTATCTATCTATCTATCTATCTATCTATCTATCTATTTATCTATCTATCTATCTATCTAGCCGCATGCGACTTTTAGCTTTCCTGGCCGTTTCGATAAAGGTATCAATACTAAACTTGGTATGCCTTAACATGAACGTATGACGAACATGAGTGCCTGATCATAACATTAATATCATGAAATTATGTCATGAATGTCAAGATTCACAATTCATGGTCTTGTTGCTCTTACGATGGCTTTGTTCACATGACAAGTTGAAAAACTGGCGTGTTATAACATGACTGCAATGCAAACACAAGCGACCAACCCTAACATGAAAACATTACATGCATGTCATGTAATACCATGACTATATGTCGCGCTCATGACGCGCTCACAGCCATTTTGCTAGCTTCACATATACCAAATTTAGGGTTACGGGACGTGAATGGATAATGAAGATATTTGACTTGTGCAAACATGATAATCATGAGATGCGTGTTATGAAACAACGTGACTACATGCCACGCTCATGATGCACTCACGGCCATTTCACTTGCTTCACTTATGCCAAATTTGGCACTACGGGATGCCGACGGAGGACCAAGGTATATGACTTGTGCAAACATAATATTTAGCAGGTTCATGTCATGTAACAACATGAATACGTTTCATGCTCACGTTGCGCTCGCAGCCGTTTCGCTAGCTTCAGATATACCAAATTCCGTATTAGGTGCCACGAATGGACGACATTGGTAAATGACAAGTCCAAGAATGATAATCATGTCATGCGTGTCAAGTAACAACATGACTACAAGCGACACTCATGTTGCGCTCGCGGCCGTTTCGCTAGCTTCCCATATGCGAAATTGGGTGTTAGGTCAAGTAAACGAATGATGAAAGTATTGATTGGTGTAGACGTAAAATTCATGAAATGCGTGACATGGAAGAAGATGACTACATGCCACACTCACTGCGCCAATACACTTAGACGTAATCCGGTACGCTTGTGCACCGGCGTTCGTTTTGTCGCTTCACACCGGCGTTGCCCGCCAGACGCTGATCTGCCTGCCATATACTCGCAGGTGCGCGCCGCGTTGCGTTGGTTTGACGCACGCGCATCATCCTGCGTACCTACATCATGAGAAAAGGCAGACGCAGTGCTGTCTGCGTAGAGCTGAGTAACGTAATGGGCGCGATATGCAGCATGTTGCAATTAGTGCCAGTTGCCACCGGGCTACGCCGACAGACGCTGGTTGCACCAGTCCCGCCTGCCGTCAATTGATAGTGTGCTCGCGTTTTGCTAGCGTAGCGTCATTGCGCCATACCTGCGTGCTGGTCAACGTTACGTCGGAGTATATTGTGTCCATCATGATGCGCTCGCGGCCGATTCACTAACTCTACGTGTACCAATTTTTTTACGTGACGTCAATGAATGACGGTGGTATATGACTGGTGCAAGCATAATAATAATGACACGCGTATCATGTAAGAACATAAAAATTTACAGTGCTCATATTGCGCTCGTGGTCAGTTCGCTAGCTCCACGTATAGCAAATTTGGTATCACGTGACGGGAATAGATGACAAAGGTAAACGAAACGTCCCAACCTATTACTCGTGATATGCGTTTCAAGTAGAGCATGACTACATGCTACGCTTATGGCGCACGTGCTCACAGCCGTTCCACTAGTTCCATTCATGCCACATTTGGTATTACGTGACTTGAATGGACGACGAATGCAAATTACAGGTCCAAAAATGATAATTATGATATGCTTCTTATGTAAAAAATGGCAGCATATCCACGGAGTGAATGATGGAGAGTGGGGCAAAGCATTCGCCCGTCCATTCGTTCTTCCTTCGATCCGTCCATGCATCCGTCTGTGTGACCGTCCATGCATCCATCCCACCATCCGGGCGTGCGTCTGTTCATGCGTCCATCCCTGCGTTCGTCCATGCATCCGCCTCTGCGTCTGTTCATGCATCCATCCATGCATCTGTCTGCGTGTCCGTTCGTCCATCTATTAAACCCTCCAAGTACCACCATCTCTCATCTTTTCATCCTATATTCCCGATATATAGGCATCGCCATCCAGCAGACATTTCAAGGACTGAACAAGAGGTGGCACACACACACACTTTCTTACGGCTTGCGCTTCGTGTCTATTTCCCACCTTTAACCACCTCGATTTCGTGGTGTACACTAGTTCAGTGTATTCATGGCAATGCAGCCCAACGCGCGTGAAACCTTTCTAAAAATAAGGCGGTTACATCCAGCTGGTAAACGTAGCAACCCTTTCTTAACAGTTACTTCTCAGTGTATATGCTAATGGCTGCTAATAGGAAATGAGAGACAGGAGCATTCGGCTTTTAGTTGACGCGTTCGTCCCTCGTAGTAGTAGTAGTAGTCGTAGCGTGTAACAAGTCTTAGATTTTGACCTCAAAGGTGGGGTCACTGGGATATTTATTGTGTGCGTTGTTGAACAATAAAAAAATCGCAGTGAGCACGCAGTGAGGCAAAAGCCAAATTCCCCTGTCTCTTATTACCCCTTAGCAGCCATTGGCATGTACATTGAGCACTATCTGACAAGAAAGGGTTGCTACGTTATACTCGCTGAGTGTAACCTCCTTGGTTTTAGAAAGGTTTAGCGAGCGTTGGGCCGCAGTGCCTTGAATACAGTGAACTAGTATATCATGAACTCGAGGTGGTTAAAGGTGGGAAATAGACACGAAGCGCAAGCCGTAAGAAAGTGTGCGTGTGTGCCACCTCTTGTTCAGTCCTTGAAAGGTCTGCTGGATGGCGGTGCCTATATATCGGGAATATATGATGAAAAGATGCGAGATGGTGGTACTTGGAGTGTTGAATAGACGGACGAACGGACACACAGACAGATGCATGGACGGACTCACGGATGGGCGCATGGACGAACGCAGGGACGGACGCACAGATAGACGTGTGGATGCACGTACAAACGTATGCACGGACGGGCGGATGGACGCACGGGCGGCCACACAGACGCACGCATGGACGAACGGAAGCAAGAACGAATGAACGAATGGATGTTTCGCCCCATTTTCCATTGTTCACTCCGTGGATATGCTGCCATTTTTCATTGTTCGACAAAGCACAGGAGAAATCTCCCACTAGCCCCACCTTGCAAGTCAAAATGTAACACTGGTTACACACCAAAACTACGACTACGATTAAGAGAGACGAACGGGTGCCACTTTGAGGAGCTTCGCCCCTAAAATGACCACATTCTACGCTCACAGAGCACTCGCGACCGTTTTGCTCGCTCAGCATATACCCAAGTTGGTATTACGTGACGTGAGAAGACGACAAAGGTTATTGACACGACTAAACATGATGCTCATTGCATGCGTGTCATGTAGAACTTAACTACATGCGACGCTCAAAACCCGCTCGCGGCCCTTTTGCTATCTTCACATATGCCAAATTTATTATAAAATGACGTGAGTAGACGACAAAGGTAGATGACACGTCCAAATATAGTAATAATGACATGGAAGTCATGTACTTCTGTCACACAAGTCCCGTTAATTAGGGAGGTGATCACCGGGCTAATTCCAAGGGCCGAAGTATCGGCCCCCCCGAACCGCACCACGAAAGCGTGGACAATTTAGGAGTGGTCCTTTTTGGCGTGCCAGCGGACGCCGGCTGTGGCCCAAAGCACAAGTCAGAGCCGAGAGTGGATAAACAAACAAAATTATATTCTCAATAATGGCAGATCGAAAACAATACACAAGAATGCACACTCCACAATAGTTGCATACAATATGTCACCAATCAAACAACGTACTACACAGTACAATCAGCCACACTCGAATCAACGGACACGGACAACAATACGCACTACAATGCAGTCGCATGCATTGAACAACCAAGACACTTAGAGACTAAAGAGATAAAAAACCTATTCAGTCCAAAGTTCTTGGAACAAAAGTCTGGATGATACTCTTCCGAGAATCACTCACTCAAAGTCCAGCGTTGTTGTCGTTCCGCTGCCCCTGAAGTTTCTCTTCCAGGAAACCTCGCGTCTTCAGTTGGCCTCTCTCCAAGCTTCCAACTTCTTCGCCGGAAACACGTCGGCTTCACACACGCAGCTGTTGCCGCGCGTCTTCGCTCGATAGCGGTAAACACACACTCTTGCCTGTAGCTCGAGTCATCACCCCTCAGGTGGAAATCCTCTTCTTCTCCTGCTTTGTCTCCACGGACAAAACCTTCGCCGACTACCCGGCGGAATCCCTACGCGCTCTGGCGCTAACTTCCGTCTTCTCCTTCTGTCTCGTCTCGGCTGCTCGATTAAATACCTTCCGCGCGAGATTCCAGAAGGTTCTCGTCATTTCGTCGGCGCGATGCGCAGCGAAGCCTGGGGAGAGGGCGAGACGGTTCGAATGCCCTCCGCGTCGGATGACTCAACTCGGTATGACCACGCCTCTTTCGTTCTAGAAATTTCGCGGGCTTGCTCGGCCGCCGATGTGGGGTGAGGAGGTTCGTCGGCAAAGCCACGCTTCCGAGGGGAGAGCGCGTGCCCGGGGAGCCTTGGATGTTTGTTTTCTTTTTTTTCTTTTGACCTCCCGGCATATCTCCCGCGCGTTATCGCAAGAATTTGGCGGCGCGCCCATTTTTAGCGCTCGTTCTGTGACAACGTCAAAATTTACTTTAGCCTCGGAACGTTCTCCTAAATTTAAATTGATATATAAACCTTCCTCATTCGTACTTCGCATAATATTGATTCTCACTCTTTGTGGGATCTGCCAATTTTTCAGGACCGAAGATTCCTATAGTATAACCTTGTGACTAGTCACACGAACACGTGGGAAGAGTAGACGAGAAATAAAAATTGGCAGATCCCACGTACAGTGAAATCGATGATATGCGAAGCATGAATAAGGAAGTGTGATGGGCCACTTTAAAATCAGCACAACGTTAACAGGTGGAGATAAATTGAGCCGTGCATAACTAGCATGTCATGATTATCATGTTTGGACGTTTCATTTACCTTCACCAACACTAACGTCACCTGATAACTTCGGTATATATAGAGCTAGCAAAACGGCTGTGCGCGTGCTATGAGTGTAGCATGTAGTCATGTTTTACTTGAAATTCATGTCAGGATTATCATATTTGGACGTCTCATTTACATTCATCGTCAAATCATGTCACGTAATACCAAATTTGGGATTTGTCAAACAGGCGCGAGAACGCTATGACCGTAGCATGTAGTCATGTTTTACATAAAACGCATATTACGATTATCAGCTACAGATGTGTCATTTACCCTCGTCGTCTACCACTTCCCATGATAGCAAATTTCGTACATGGAGAGCTAGCGCAATGGTGGCAAGCGCGTCATAAAAAACCTTATATACCGCTGCGTAACGTTGACGCACGTGCACGCTGGGCACAGCAACGCCAAGCTAGCAAAACGCGAGCTCCCTGTAGTGTGACGCAGATACGACCGGCATGACCAGCGTCCGTCGGAGTGGCCGGGTGGACAGCGGACGATATGCAACATTCTGCTTCACGCGCCGATGACGTTAGACAGCACCGGGTCTGCCTCTCTTCGTGAAGGAGGGACGCCTTGTGCGCTCAAACGCGCATGCATAAAAGCAACGCAGCGCGGCGCGCGCCTGCGAGTATATGGCATGCAGATCCACAATGAAGGTCAGTGGGCAGATTCACTGATCTCTACTAGGGGGATAACGGCGCTTGGCGTGGCATCACCGGTGTGACGCGATAAAGCGAACGCCGGCACGCACGCGCGCCGCTTCACGTCGAAATGTATTGGTGCATTGAGTGTGTCGGGTATTTATCTTCCCACAAAACACGCGCCTCCTAATTATCATGTTTGCACCAGTCACATACCTTCGTCGTCCATTCACGTGACGTATTACCAAATTTTGGCGTATATGAAAGTAGCGACACGGCCGCGAGCACATCATTAGTGTGGGACGTAGCCATAATGTTACATGACAAGCATGTCATGATCATCATGTTTGGACGTGTCTTTTACATATGTCATCCGCTCACGTTAAGTAATACCGAATTTGGTATTTGTGAAGCTAGCAAAACGGCCGCGAGTGCATCATGAGTGTAGCATGTTGTCATGTTTTTACTTGACGCGCGTCTCATAATTGTCATGTTTACACCAGTCACATACTTTCCTCATTCATTCACGTCCCGTAATAACAAATTCAGTATATGCAATGCTTTCGAAATGGCCGCGAGCACATCTAGAGTGCGGCATGTAGTCATGTTGTTACATGACACGGATAATGTGATTTCAATATTAGCGTCTCTGTTGCTTGTGTTCGCCATGCAGTCATGTCATACCAAACCAGTTTTACAACATATTATGCGAATGAAACCACCGCAAGAGCAGCAAGACCATGAGATGCAAATTATGACAGTTATGACATATGTGTGATGATTTGGATGTTACGGCTAGTCAGTTATGTGCGTCATACAGTCTTGTTGTATCATACCAAGTTTGGTATTTTTACCATTATTCAAAAGCCCAGGAGGGCTAAAAGTCGTAAGTAGCTAGATAGATATATAGTGTGGGAATTGAGGCTGTAGTGCCATCATCACCATCATCATTTCTCAATCACCGCGCCGCGCCTCTCGCGCAGCTGATGCTAGCTCGAGCTGCGCGAGGATTAGAACGAGCTCACGCACCTGGCGCGTCGGACGTGGACAGCCACCGCGGCTGCCCTTCAGGCGTGGAATAAAGTGGCGAGATCAGCACGGCCCCGTAAGCCGCCTTCGACGCCGACTCACGTCTCTCTTCTCTCGCCGCTACACTGGTGACCCGGAGATCCCGCCCTTCGCCGAGCGGCCCGCTGCCATGTTCCCGCAACTCTGCCCGCCAGTGCCGCCGTTCCCATCGACCTACCCCAAGGTATGGTTCATGCAGATCGATGCTGTTCTTGCGTTGAATGGCGTCACGGATCAGCAGCGGATGCACGCCATTCTTCAAGACGCCCTTCTGGTAGAGTTGCGTCATCTCTCTGGCACTTCAACCTCAAGCCAGCAGCCTTACGATGACCTCTGCTCTGCGGGGCTTGCCAGCTATGGCCTCACCTGCCACCCGCTGCCGTTCACCCGCGACTCACAGGTTTCGTCTGCGTCGCAGCGTACGGTACCCTCCGGCCCGAAAGTCTTCACTGACCGGGACCTAACTTCCCCGACAACGTCTCCCTCCACCTTTGGTCCGGCCACTAGCGCAGTGAGTCTCGCACCCGGTCACAGATCCGACGAGGTTCTTGAAGTCGTTCCTGCTACCGACAACCTGTCCACCACGAAGTGTGTTTTTTCGAAGTCCTCAGCCGATGGTCCTTCTGGCACGCTTGCTACCTGCACGTTTTCCACGAAAGCGACGGCACGCGACACCGTGGCCCTCGCCGTTTCCGCGACCACCAGCTCAGACGTCTCGGCCTCCTCCTCGCTGCAGCTGCTGGTCAGCTCCTCGACGGCGCCCCCTGCCGCTCCACCACCTGCCACTGGTGCCAGCAATGGCCTGCCGGGTGCCTCGCCACATTCCATTCGCACCTCCCCGGCCAGCAGCCGACCACACTCGGCGTCCCCGCTCCCCGCCCCTGTCCCTGTCTCTGTTTCGTGGTCTACGACGGGCCTCAGCGCCGCGCCTTCGCGGAGCCAGAGCCTGCCCTCATCGTCGGCGTCAACACCGGCAACCACGAAAGCAACTGCCACCGTCGCCCCTCTGCCCGTGGCGCCGCAGCGGGCACCTGCGTCGAGACCCGGCGTCGCACAGGTGGTTTCGGCCAGCCCCAGTCCTCGCACCTCTGGTGCCCCCCGGCTCATCCAGCCGAAACAGCCACAGATCCTGCCCAAGCTGTCGAGCGGCAGCGCGAACATGACCTCGCGACACACGGTCCACTCTCGGCCTGTCCGACCAGGTCACCGTGAGACCCGCTTGTCGGCTACCACAGTGACCCGGCACTTCCTCCTTCGTTCCTTGCGCTTCTCCCAGAGTCGCCCACCGGAGACACACGCTTACCGATGGCCCATCAACGTTGACAACCTTTGAACACTTTATGGATTGTCGTTCATGTATATAGCTTTTATCACTATCTTTCTTTTTTTTCATATGCCTTCAAATCGCGCAAAGCGCTAGGGGGGAGCCCTGTAGTGCCATCATCACCATCATCATTTCTCAATCACCGCGCCGCGCCTCTCGCGCAGCTGATGCTAGCTCGAGCTGCGCGAGGATTAGAACGAGCTCACGCACCTGGCGCGTCGGACGTGGACAGCCACCGCGGCTACCCTTCAGGCGTGGAATAAAGTGGCGAGATCAGCACGGCCCCGTCGGCCGCCTTCGACGCCGTCTCACGTCTCTCTTCTCTCGCCGCTACAGGGCTATCCCGCCGCCTTTGGGCGGGCTTTTCCGCCTATTTCTGCCGTTCTTATGTAGCAACATGACTTCCCTTCTACATGGTCTGCCGCACTGGGAGAGTGTAGAGGTACGTGTAACACCTCTCACCCGGTCCGCACGCTTTGCGCGCGTGCGTCGGGAGTGGGTGAGACATCTCTGGGGACGACATAGGGGTAAACACGTTTTTTTTTGCCGTCCGTTGGCTCCCTTCGTCGGCTCGTTCGGACTTCACCAACAGCGTCTTGTGCCCGCGGGGAACGCTTACCTTATGTCGCCCCCCCCCCCCCCATTCCAAACGCTAGGCCAAAGAGCGATGCAGTGTCCTAGTGCATGGTCACACTTCGCCAACCCGTATCTCTCTGAAACCAACGCGAGCACCTACGCCCTCGCTCGAGCAACCGGACCTTTCTCCCGGTGTCTCCATGAATCCCTTTTACCACGCAGACGTGCTCGCGCCACCCCTGTGCAGTACTTCTCGCCCGTGGCGTGGATAAGCCTATTTGTTTTCCCTCGACGCCTTTGCGACAGGCTCTTTACTTTGATTTAGTGATGCCGCGGGCAATAAAGTGTTGCGACCTTGAGCAGTACTGTATTCTCGCCATGGCGACGGTTAATGCGTGCCCTGTGACTCACTGAGACTGAACCACCGCTAGTGGCCGTAATCCTTCGGCGGGATACGTGTACACTACAATAGATAGATAGATAGAAAGATAGGTAGATAGATAGATAGATAGATAGGTATATAGATAGATAGATAGATAGATAGATAGATAGATAGATAGATAGATAGATAGATAGATAGATAGATAGATAGATAGATAGATAGATAGATAGATACGCTCAATGTCGCCGAAAATTTCCAAGAAATGCTTCAAATATAAAAAGAGGCGAAAGAAATGGTTATCAAAACGAAGACAAAATTCAGCCTCGTAACTGTCCGCATCAGAGTGCCACACCTCAACAGTAGCTCACAAGTATGGAGGTGAGGAGGGATTAAAAGGATAAGATTAAAGTACAGAGAGAGAGAGAGAGAGAGAGATGCGCTGGGACAAGGAACGAGGACATTGAGGGATAGGAGATATAGTAAAGATGGAAACACGGTCACAGGAGACTGAGGACGGGGCAACACTTGCCAGAGCTCTTGTCGGCGTCAGGGGATGCCTTACAGCAAGTCCAGTAGGTCAGCGCTACGCTGTCGTCTGAGATCGGCGTCAGGAGATGACGTAGTGCCAGCCCAGTCGGCCAGAGCTACGCTGACGTCGGAGATCGCGAGGGCACAAACGGTCGGCACGGAATCCAGCGAGCGAGTCCAATAAATGGATGACCATTTCTCGTCTCATTTCCTAAATGGTGTTTCTCTGCCGCTTCTCTCCGAACTGCCGCTAGTTTCTGATTGGCTGCGTTGCGCACTACTTTCCCATTGGCTGCAGCGCACGATTGCCTCTCTCAGTCTTTTGAATAGTCACCGTACGTGGCGGATTGTTGGTGAAGCATTTATGGTGCAATGCAGCGAGCGAGTTGAAGACGCTTGTGCTCGGCTTCCTTGGCTCGCGTCTCAACTGTTTTTCTCGCGTGCCGTCTGCATAGTGCCCGAAAGAGTGCCTCTTCCTGTCTTCTGGATAGCCGTGGCACGTGGCGGATGTTTGGTGGGCCATGGACGGAGCAGAATGGCGGGCGCGTTGAAGACGCTTGCACTCGGCTTTTAAGTGCAAATGCACTTTATAAGCGATCCCGAATCCGCCGTCCGTGGTCGGCCTCCTCCTCTCCCCTAGCAACGGCGCCAAGAGCGGAGAGGAGCGTTTGTAGCACGGCCGGACTCGACGCTCCTTCCGCACGCTCCTTACGGCCTTCTCAATCCGGCGCCGCGCATACAATTTTTTCTGACGCGTAGAGGGCAGCACCACCTCACTGTAAGCTCCACCGGCTCCCCACGTCGCCGCCAGCTCTCGGCGTCGCTGACTGCGACTTTTCTTGACTGCGTTCAATGACCTCGGGTAAACAATGCATCAGACACGCTCAGGCACGCTAACTGCACTAGCGTAGCCATGGTTTAATGTTGCGTGCCATCTACCGCCGTCTCATCGCTGTCTCAGTCATCGCGGTCTACCTACGAAAAGTTCTAGTCCACCTTACGACAAAATAAATATTGCTTTTTTTCTCTGAATTATGTGCGCTGTAATGGATTACTGTTGCTTGTGACAACACGCGTGTGCGAAAATCCGGGAAAGCTGCCGGAATGGTTGCGACTGGATGAGCGCTGCTCTCAAAGGTCGACTATACCATTTTAACCTCATCACATGCAACGACCGAGCTGTTTTGTGTGGATAAAACGTTCATATTCAAGAATTCAGGCGCCGCAGTTGGTTCTGTTCGTCGTACTCCGCGCTGTTATGATGGCCATAGCGCTGTGCCGCGCACACTGCGCCCGTGAACGCGCTTGAAGGCGGCGGAGCATGGATGGATGGATGGATGGATATGGCTGTACCCTTTAGATCGGGCGGTGGCTAGCGCCACCAAACCGTAATACTTAATGAACCAAAAACTACACTTATTTTTTTTTCTTTAAAAAGTGAGTTTCAGGATTCGTACTTTGCAGTGAAGGGTTTAATTTTCACTCGTGCTTTGACTTTAGCTACCAATCAGATAACCTAGTTTAGTCTACGCGTTAAAGTCTATTTTGCCCTTCCGGTCCCTAAACCCCAGTGCTTTAAAAAACTCAGCACCATCATCCTGAACTATAGGGTGAAGCCCTTTACAGAACATTATCAAGTGTTCGGCAGTTTCTTCTTCCTCTCCACACGCACTGCATACTGTGTCTACCGCTGCGTATTTGGCCCGATATGTCTTGGTTCGCAGTACTCCCGTCCTGGCCTCAAACAGTAGAGAACTACCCCGAGTAATATCATAGATCTTTTCCTTGGCAATTTGCTGCTTAAAGGTCCGATAGGTCTCTAGTGCGGACTTCTTAATCAAGCCCATTCTCCACATGTCAGTCTCAGTTTTCTTCACTTTCTTCTTAACCGATAGTTCTTTTTGATTTGCCCACCTGCTGTTTTCTAAGTATTTACCAGTCAAATTCCTGGTTCGCTTCCTCCATTTTGTATCGAAATTCTTCATGTACAAGTAGCTGAAAACCTTCCTAGCCCAACGCTCCTCCCCGATTTCTCTCAATCGCTTCTCAAATTTTATCTTGCTGCAAGCTTCCCTGCCCTCAAATGGTGTCTATCCCATATTACCTTGTACTCCCTGATTTGGTGTATTCCCGTGAGCTCCTAAAGCAAGCCTGCCTATTCCACGTTGCTTAATTTCTAATATTCTTTGAACTTCTGATGTCAAGCACAAGACCGCATTGCCGAAGGTCAGCCCAGGAACCATGACCCCTTTCCATATTCCTCGCACAACATCATACCTATTGTAATTCCACAGTGCCCTATTTTTCATCACTGCTGCATTCCTGTTACCTTTAGTCGTCACGTATATTTCGTGTTCGCTCAGGTACTCGGTCCCATTGCTTATCCATATGCCCAGATATTTGTATTTATCTGTTATCTCTAGCGTGACCTCCTGAATTCT
Organism: Rhipicephalus microplus; assembly: GCF_013339725.1. Taxonomy (NCBI): domain Eukaryota; kingdom Metazoa; phylum Arthropoda; class Arachnida; order Ixodida; family Ixodidae; genus Rhipicephalus; species Rhipicephalus microplus. The sequence continues at coordinate 109,087,043 of NC_051169.1, forward strand.
AAGCTCACTATCTTCGTTATCATTGAAAATCATGACTGCTGATTTTTCCTTACTGAATCTGAAATCTAACATACCTCCCTCATTACCGCAGATGTCCATCAATCTCTGCAAATCTTCCTTGTTGTTGGCCATTAGCACTATATCATCTGCGTACAATAATGCTGGTAGTGCCTGATCAATGAGTTTTCCTTGTTTGACTAAAGAGAGGTTGAAGCCCAGTCCACTTCCCTCTAATTTGGCCTCTAATCCTTGTAGGTACATCATGAATAATAAGGGTGACAGGGGACACCCCTGCCTACGCCCCCGTTTTACCTCTGTAGGCTTGGATACCTGTTTTCGCACTTTATAACTACCTTGTTACCTTTATAGATATCCTTTAAATGATTTGTGACTACATGTTCCACGCCTAGTGCGTCCAGTATTCCCCACAATTCCTCTTGAACCACGCTATCGTACGCTCCCTTGATATCCAAAAATGCTAGCCACAGGGGCCTGTGTTCCTTTTCTGCAATTTCTATGCACTGCATCAGTGAGAACAAATTGTCTTCCAGCCTCCTGTATTTCCGAAACCCATTCTGCAGTTCTCCCAGCACCCCCTCCTCCTTTATCCATGCCTGCAGTCTTTCCTTTATAATCTGCATCGCCAGCCTGTAGACCACTGATGTGACTGTTATGGGACGGTAGTTGTTTATATCAGCTTTGTCCCCCTTTCCTTTATAGATCATGCTCATCCTGCTAAGTTTCCATCCATCGGGAACTTCCCCATCGATTATTAGTTTGCTCACTGCCTCTCTCAAAGCCTGCTTAGACTTCGGACCTAATGTGTTTATCACCCTAATTGGAATGCCATCTGGACCTGTTGATGTACTACTCGGAACCATTTTCTCAGCCCTTTCCCACTAACGTTGTGAAAATGGAGCCATTGCACCACTTGGTTCGTCCTTGTCTATTGTGGTGCATAAATCACTTATTTGTTGAAATTTTTCTGTCACCCTTGTTCTTATATATTCAATAGCTTCGTCCCTTTCTAGCCTAGCACCTTGAGCTGTAGTTATCAACCTGTGCTCTCGGCTCGTCTCATTTCTTAGGGAGTTTAGATGGTTCCAAAATTTTGCAGCTGCCTTTCTATCCTTTTATGTACTTCTGCCAGCCACTGAGCTCCTTTTCTTCTAATCTTTTCATTGATAAGAACGGATGAATCCCTTCTAAAGCTTAGAAAGGTTTCCCAATTTCTTTCAACATCATCTGTCGGTTCACCCCGCTGCTTAGCATGTCTGGGTTCCCTAGAGGCTTCCTGACGTTTTGCTATGGCTCTCTTAACTTCTTCATCCCACCAACTTTTGGGTTTGTGTCTTCTTTTCCGGGGTGACTTGTCACGCGTCTTAGCAAGCTCTAGCTCAAACAGTCTAATTAGATTCGTGTATGTCCACACTGTCTTATTATCCTCCGTGATTACTTTCTCAATTTGTTTAGTGGCTATTTCAATTTGCCTTTCTGAATAAAAATTTTGCTGTAATTGCTCATCTTGTCTCCTTCCCACTTTCATTGCTCTTCCAAAACTTAGCTCGATACGTTTGTGATCACTACCCAGACTTCTGGAGCCACCTTCATCAATGTGCATTCCCCTGAGCTTATCATATCATACATCCTATGTGACATCAGTGCATAATCTATCGTTGACTGCAGCCTTCCTACCTCCCATGTTATTTGCCCTTCACACTTCTCGGTACTGTTGCAAATGATCAAACCAAGCCTTTCACACATATCCATGATCATTTTGCCTGTCGGGTCAGTATACCCATCTATGTCTTCTATGTGCGCATTCATGTCTCCTAGTATAATTATCTCGCACTCTCTTCCTAACTCTTGAATGTCTTTTGATATACACTCTACCACTGTCTGGTGTTCCTCTCTGGCCTTTGCTCCCGTCCACAAGTACACGAAACCAAGGAGTGCCGTTTGACCTGCCACTTTCCCTGTTAGGCATAAATGTTCCTTGCACTTCTGCTTGACCCTTTGCCAGTCTGTACTTTAATGAATAAATGCCCAATACCACCCCCCTTTCTCCTGCCTTCTGTTCTATTACAATATTCCCACGCGTAGTCCAGATTGTTCGGAAGTTGTTCCATGTCTCTGAGATGTGTTTCTACAAAACCGTATACCATCGGCCTTTCTTCCCTTAGCTGTTCTTCTATCTCTTTCCATTTGAGCCTGTTCCTACCACCCTGCATGTTAATATACCCTATGTCTGAATTGGCTCGGCACTTGTGGCTACGTCTACTTATGCCCCGGAATCTACCTATCTTAGATACTGGTGCCACTTTGGAATCGTATCTGTCCATACCATCTGTCGAAGAGTCTCCCTGGCTCTTTTCCTCGTTACTAGCTATCCTGCACCACGAAGGGCTCGCTTGCCCCCCAAAAAAGCTACTGCGCGTCCTGCAAGCCGCCAGCCCACCTCATGACCTAGCCGTTCATCGAAGTGAATTCTGTCTCGTTGAAAACCACCCCACCTATGCACCTCTCTGTTTATTTCCACCACCTCAAAGCCTTTCTCTCGACTCATCCGCCATATCTCTTGGTTTGCATCGACAACCGCTCTTTGCAGGTGGCTATCACGCACCGGTACCTCCGGTATTGTGCATATCACTACCTGTACCTTAGGAGAAGTGGTGCGCATGTCATCAACGTCTTTTGCCAGTGTGGCTGCTAGTCCTGCTGTATTTTCATTTAAGACATCGTTTAAACCGCCTGAAATTATCACTAGTTTTCGTCTATCAGCTGTAGTTTTGAGTTTTGCGCTTGCTTGCCTCATGACTGCTTTAAGCTTGCGTCCTGGGAACACCCCTACTGCAACCCTCTTGTCATCTCTTACCCTCTCTTTGATGGCTTCTGTGCATCGATTTAAATTCGAGTCCCCGGTGATTATCACATGCTGTGACTTTTCAGCTGGAGCGTTCTGCACCTGGGGGCTATTCGCACCTGTGACGCCGGCTGCTTTGTCACCTCCCAGCCCCACCACTACCTCACTGAAGCTGGGCCTTGCGACAATTGAACCGGCTGAACCTGTTTTTTCCAAGCTTGCTTCCTCTTCCTTCTCCCCTGTTCTGGTTGCGGGTTCCCTGCTGTTCTTTCCGTAGGCGGCTTCTTCGTTCAGCTTCGCTAGTGCTTCCTCGGCGGACTTCAGTCTTTCTCCCATTGCCCTCGTTTTCTCGTGCTCTGTCGCCAACGCAGTCTCGAGCTCGGCGATTCTCATCAGCAGTTCGCTCTGGGCCACCATCATTTTCCCCATTTTTTCCTCGACCTAACATTGCCTACACTTCGCGTCAGCCTCTTCTCCATCCGCTTCTACACTTGGGTCCACTTTCAAAACCACTCCACGTCCTGAACACTTTACAGTCTTTTTAACCATGTCTTTCTGACACCAATTGTCCCTATTCTCGATAATTACTAAACTCGAGCCGTCCACTACGAAAAAGAAAGAAAGTCTAAGCTCTACTACAAAAATTTGCGTGTTCAATGTACGTGCACGTTCCCGACGGAATGGCAAAAGAAAAAAAAACCAACAAAAATTTCAAACACACACACCCGCACTAACTAATAAATACTTGGTGACTGGCCCCCGAAAACGCCGTACCATAAAATAAGTGCTACGAAGATTTCAACTGCTGCCTTATAATTATAAAGACAAGCTCAAAACATGCAAAAACACTTATCTGCGCCGTCGATCCGGGGCGCTCAAAACAGACGTCCATCTACCGTGACAGCCCGAACCGAAGCAACAGTTAGGGAGCCTACATGAACGGCCGTTCGTGTAGGCTCCCTAGCAAGAGCGGTCTAGCAGCGCCACCCCTAACTTGCGGCGGCAGGCAGCAAAACGCCCCAATGCGAAGGCCGAAAGAGGAGCCCCCGAGAAGGAGTCGAGTCCGGCCGTGTCTGTAGCAATGGCGCAGCGACGTCACACACCACGTGATCGCGCGCGCTCCGCCCTTGGCTGCGTGCGCCCGCGCCGCTCCCGCACCACTCTTCGCGCCGTGACGTGACGGCGCGCTGTGCAGCTGGCGCCTCTGCGCCATGGCTGCGCGCGCCACGCCGCCTCCTCAAACCCCTCTTCTGTGCCGTGACGTCAAGGCGCCATGCAGCTGGCGTATCTCTACCAACGCCATCGATACTGCCTCAAGTCCGGGGGGCTCCCGTGGGGCCGTGAATATACGTCATCAGTAAGGGGCCCAGCTCCACATCTCCGCTAGATGGCGTTGGTCCCCAGAGCGGCGGGGCCTCGGCAGCCTCGACGCGGCGGGCACGTTTGGACGCGCTGTGAGCGTTCATGGCGCGGATGCACGTTGCTGCTTGAATATTCCTTTCTGTGCGTAGTTGGGCAAAGGCGAGTGACCTAAGCGTTTATCGCATGTTATGTGTGGCGAAAAGGCTCGTGCAGAGTTAGAATCAGCGCCGAAATGCCAGGAAAGTGTTGTGTGCCACAGTGCAACGGCAAATACAAAGACTGGCCCCAAGGTGCACGTTTTTTAGTTCCCTCAAGCCGACGAAGCAAGACAAGCGTGGATACGTGCCATTCCACGTGAAAACTTGGTCGTGTCAGCGAATGCCAAGGTAGGAATTTTTGAATGCTTTATAATTTTCTCATGGAGGTTGCTTCAACCATTGCGTGGCGAGCCATGTAGTTTGTAGCACGTTACGCCTAAACGCGTCACGCAAAGCCCTGAATGTACAGTTGCTGCTACGAGGTAGCCGTACTGATGCTAGAATATGTTTCTTTTGTTTAGGTGTGCAAACGTCAGTTTAAAGCCGAAGACATCGTTCGGGAAACAAGCTATATTGACCAAGCTACCGGCCGCACAGTTACCGCACCGCTCTCACGTTCGTGGCTTCGAGCTGAGGCAGTACCGACGGTATTCCCTGATTGCCAAGCTACCTGTCTATAGAAAGCTCTAGAAGAGAGGACCCAGAGAGCAAGTGAATGCGCTTAGAGGCCGCTTCCCTTGATTAAGTGCTCGCCGAGTCAATTGTCACTGCCAAAAAAGAGGAAGAAGCAGATAAGCTTTGCAATTTGAAAGATGTCGCAAACTTCGTTCGAGGCAAGAAGCTGAAATTTCGGCATGTCATCGAATGCAGTGACGACGTCATTTTGGCTCACATTTGTAATGATGACGCTCCTTTGATTAAGTACTCTGTTGTTGTACAAACCGACCTAACTCTTACGGTAAACGTCGCAAAAGCATCAGTGAAGCGGCTCGGGTCCGAAATGGTAGTTCCGTCCGTGATCGACAGCAAACGACGGCTGCTGGAATCGCTGGAAGGAGTCGAGGGGTTCGACAGTGCCCAGAGGTCAAGCTCTGAAAACTCAACCGCAGACATCTTCGAGACTCTCGCTTCTCTTCTGAACGAACTATACACAGCACAAGAAAGCGATAACACCTCGATCGTTCAACTGCTCGCTGAGCAAGTGATGTTAATGTCAACAACAAAAAAAAACGACGGCGCTACTCTGTTGAATTTATGGTGTACTGCTGCATACTATTTACTATATCGCCTCACGCGTACAAGTACATGTGCAGTCACGGGAGCATCATCATGCCACACTCAAGAACCATTAGGTCAATATGTTCGTTTTTCGGAATGAACCCCCAACTAGAGAATCAAGACAATACATTACTCCGCTACATGGCCAAGAAGATATCAGGGTTGAATGAGCAGCATCGCTACGCGACTTTGATGGTGAACGAAATTCATCTAAAGCCATTTTTAGACTATAAGGGAGGCAACATCGCTGGTATCGCATTGAACAACGCAGAAGCAGCAAATAGTGCATTTGTATTTATGGTACACAGCCTCATGTGTAAGTTTAAGGAGGTAGCGCACCCTGTTCCCGTTCAAAAGGCTAATGGAGAATTTCTGCACAACATTTTAGGAGATGTCATTCGCGGCTTAGAAAAATTGGATACAAAGTAATGCGTGTCGTGACCGACAACAACGCCGTGAATTGAAGCGCAATGGTGCCGTTTAAGTATTCGGTGAGCAAGGCCCCTCAAGCCGTTTCAAAAAAATCACTGGCAAATGATTTCGTGTTTCCGCACCCATCAGATTCCCACAGGCCGTTGTTCTTCGTCATCGACCCAGTGCATTTACTGAAGTGCGTGCGCAACAACTGGTTAAAACAAAGTGACCAGTGTTTCTGGTTACCTCAGTTTGAACCAAGCACATCGGGGCAGCGGCGCATGCAGTATGCGTATTTCAAGACAGTTAAAGACGCATATAATTTAGAGAGTGAGCAGTTACTCCGGTAAGGCTACACTTTTTTTAGAAAAGCTGTTTCCCTAACAGCCATCGAGAAACAGGGTGGTAAACCTGCTTTGCAGGTATTCAGCGAGTACGGACCGAATGCACTTCGAGTCATTGGAGCCAAGCACAACCTGAAGCACTACGAAGAAACCGCCAGTTTCATTGATGTAATAGTAAGATGGCGGAAGGTTGTCAACGTAAAGACTCCTTTCAAAGGACTGAGACAAAGGCATGACTTGCAAAAGCCAGTCCACCCTTCTCCATTAGACCCCAAGGTTTCTTTCTTGAACGATTTTTTGGACTGGTTGGAGGAGTGGAAAGAAAGGAGAGCGGATGCCTGTAAGTTGTCTGATGAGTCACATGGGGCTCTTACTCAGACGACTCAGGCGTTCATTGAAATCTGCGCATATTGCTTTGAGGAGCTCAAGATGTCCTTTGTGCTTCTTGGGATGTTCCAAACAGACATTCTGGAAGAACGTTTTGGTTGTACCGACGACTGGCTGGCTCGCAGTATCATTTTTCCGTAAGACAGATTTACGAGTGCGAGAACAAGTTGCGACTGCAAACCACACTATTACAAATCAGCACGGCATCCGCAATCGACAACGACCAAAATAAAAATTAGGAAGAGCTCCAAACGCAGGCAGCAGTGTCAAGTGGAAAATTCAACGTTGCTGTGACTCAGGAGGCGCTATCAAAACTGAAGGATGTCATTCCAGTGGTTACCTATGTTGCTGGTTACTCGGTGCACATCGCTGTGTTAGAGGTTAAAATGTGACAAATGCAGAGAGCTCCTCACAATTGACAAGACTGTCGCAGTTTCTCCGGAAAATCGCTTGTACAGTCTTGTCAAAGAAATTGACAGGGGAGGGCTGGTTTACCCATCAATGCCAGCTGTGAATGCGGTGGCTCATAATTACGTTGTTGTGGAAGAGCTTTCCAAATGTGCCGAATTTTTAAAAGTTCAAAACCAACGTCAAGTGGCCACAGAACTAACACTACAACTGCTCAGCGACGAGGAGCCTTCAGATTTCAACGTCTGTGAAAAGGGACACGCAAGTGAAGTGGTGATCAAATATATATTGTGGTGTAGCACGAACATTCTGCTGAAGAACTTTTGCCGGCGATTGAACAACAAAGTTTCGGACCCGGACAACAAGTCTAAAAAGCGGAAGCTGCAAACTCTAAGAAATAAATGAATAAAACGGCGATGGATGTAAATATGAGTGGTCTCTTTTGGCTTTTCCTTCCTAATTTTATTCAGTATATTACACGTGTAGTACTTAGATTTAGGTGCACGTTAAAGAACCCCAGGTGGTCAAAATTTCCGGAGCCCTCCACTACGGCGTCTCTCATAATCATATTTTGGTTTTATTACGTTAAACCCCACATATTATTATATAAGTATATTACACGTGTAGCAGCAAAGAAAGTCAGCCAAGCGCACAACTTATGCCCTCCGTAATGCCCTCCGGCGCCCTTAGGGTGTCTCAATAAATAATATAAGGACTTCTGTTCAAGCGTTCCCCCGCTTCCGCCGGCCCCATCCCGGCTACGTCACAGAGGCAGCCCCCCCCCCCCCGGCCTGGAAAGAATTTCCCCTAGGTGGTGTTGATCTCTACCTCCGTTAAGTTTGCACTCACTCTCGGCTCGCGCTTTCCCCTCGCCTAACAGCTCCCCCTCGCCGATACTGCGCCTTCGCGCGTGTCTCTCCAATGCTCCCCTCCCTCTCCGACCATGTTTCGCTCCGCCGTCCTTGTATGCGCGTGCGTGGCGCCTGAGCGTCAGTCCGTATATGAACGTCCACCTGCTGCCGCTCGCTCTCGCTTCTCGCTCACGGTTTGCTGGATGACTTGCTGTGACGACTTGCTGCTATGACGACTTGCTCGAGATCGGCAAGTCGTTATAGGTATGGATCCATCGCAGGCATCAACCTCGACTGCAATACCTCCAACAACGGAGTACAACGCAATCGAATCCGAGCATTTCACGCGTCGTTAAAGATGCCATGCCGGTTGAATACAAAGCAGCGCGGCTTAGGGCCCGTGATGACAGCGCAAGCGGCCGAACCGGGCCGCGGCTTCCGAACTCCGCGCGTGGGAGGCCGATGGGCGACGTAAACGGCACGTAAACTCACCAACACTTCCCGACATTGTCTAATGGTTCCTGAGTATCGCAATGTGATCACACGGGGGAGTTTACGTTAACTCACTGGCGACTGCCAACGAATTTTAACTTTAGTCTCCCTCATAGCACCACCCGTGCATTCGCACTTAACTATGTTCACCCTCATATGCTGTGATTTTCTATGCGGATTTCCTCGTAGCTGCCGATCATTGACGTCGAACACATTATGTCCTAACACTTGAAGTATGACACGTTAACCTACTGAATTTGAGTGCCATAAAAGTCCTTCAGAGAGATAAAAAGTATTAAAAAGGGGTGTAACTTATTCTGATTTATTCCGCCTTAAGTCTTTCTTCGTGGGTTAGGTGCCTCTAATATTCAAAATAACTTAGCCGATTTATCGCAAGTTAGCTGTGCTCAGAAAGCTGTGAGATGAAAAATAAATACCTTGTCAAACGCACGCAGAACCAACGGGAGGCCGTAAGTAGAGAGCGGAGACGAAAGCAATCTGCACCCTCTACACCAAAAATTGTTTTCGTAATTTAACTTCTCAGGGTATACTGAAGTATTTACACGAATTCACAGCGACCACTGATATCCAAAGTTAGTCGTTCTGCTGCAACCCCCTCCCCTAAAAGTATTCCTGGGTAGCCTTGCTCCGAACGTTTACAGTTGGGGAAGCTGAATATAGCATGTCTTTGTACAAATGCACACGGTAAATTCCATCTTTTCGGCTGTATGAAGTCTCAAAACTACAGGTTTCGCCACTCACTTTAATCCAAGTGCAACCTTCAATAATCCACACACGAATAAAATATTCTGAGCGCCAAGCTGTTTATTCCATGTGCCAAACAAATATTCTAAACTCCAACATACTTATTCTAAGCTCAAACTCAACTAGGCCGCGTGCCAGTGAATTTAATGCTATTGCCAACATGTTTATTCCTATTGCCAATGACTTTAATTCAGGTGTCAGTAAGAATAATTTATGAACAAAAAGCAGAACACGGGTATAAAACTTGTAGTACAATTGAAATAGAATTCCTACAATATGTAAGGTAATAGTCGCAATGAGAAAAAATTATTATTATTTGTATTCTCCGCTTGATAGAGGAAGAAAAAACTTTATTTGCGCATAAAGCGGAGCATTCCTAATGGTCCGGCCATTATTCCAGAGCTCTGCTGGCCCTAGCCATCATCTCTATTCGTTGGGCCAGCCAACGCTGATCAGTGATGGCCGAGCTGGACAGCAGTGCCTCCAATTGTTTCTCTGTGTTGTTCATGTTGCGGTGTTCCTCATCGTGATGTGTACACTCACACATGATGTGAAACAGAGTTGATGTGGCCCCACACCTTGGACATATATCTCTGTATACTGTGGGGTAGAATACATGCAGTCTGTGTAAGTTCGTGTATGTGTTTGTTTAAATTCCGCGTAATGCCGCCGATTCCATTGCTGTGAGTTCCTCATATGGGGCTGGATACAGTTTTCTTTTTTCCCTTTAATAATGAAGAATTGTACGAAAGTTAGGGTCTTGGGGCGTCGGATCCTCTATTCCAGTGTGCAAGGAAGCTTGGTGATTTGTGTAGCCTCGAGTCACCTCATCCGCAAACTGGTTCCCGGTGACACCCTCGTGCCCTGGCACCCAGAAAATGGTTTGGGTGTATTCAATTGGAAAGTGTTTGTCAGCTTTGGTTAGAATCGCCGCTAGTATTTGTGAAAAAAAAATTACTGCCGTTGTTTGCTTAAGCCGTGTTTGTACTTTTGCTTTGTAAAAGTTCGTACATGAGTGCTTGGTCCGGGTGTAGACATTTTATAGGAACAAAAGAAAAAGCAGGAACATCTTAGCGAATATTCTGTGTTTGTCAATAAAGCTCATAATTAAGTTTGTATAGCATTACATGACCGGGCAAGGTCATGTCATCCGAAGGACAGAGTAGGGTTATTGGAGTGCCGGAGTGCATAACAAGATATGAAAAATCTGGCCGTGGGCGGCGATGAGTGAAAAGAAGGTGCATGCTCAAAAAATTAGGAGGTCCTCACACGGCAGAGCGAAGAAAAGATAATTCGAATTGGTTTTCATGCAGCCTTGCACATAACACGTAAACTCATGTGCCTGATGTGGAGAAAGTAAGTCATGTTTAACATTCATATTAGTTGTAATTTTTTATTCATAACAAGTTATGTGTATCCGATGAAGCATGCGTGTTTCAAGGAATCACTCTTCAGCAACACCAACGTCATCTGCTACTTGAAAACAGGAGTATCTCATTGGATGCTTTTATAAAAAAACCTAATTCCCCATGAACCCAAATTAATGGATGTTCGGTTTTCAAATGGCTGTTTCTGTTTTTAAGAACGAATGAATTATATTTGCCGGCCACTATAATTCTCACCAGGCTGAGCCAACGACTGCGAATGCCTTATAGAATAGGCAGCCAAAAGCGATATGCTGAGCAGACGGCAATAATCTCTCTAACCGAAGGTGCATGTGTATATGAATTACGCAATAGCGCAGTCGCGATGAAGCATAGTCTCATTAAGAAAATACATTTAGTACCCGTAAATGCGATCAATACGCACATTTTTTTTATTCGAAGTTATTACACCAAAACGTTAGGTGAAAATAGCACTGCATTTCATTTCATAAGCGCTATAGCATGTATAGGCGACTGAAAAGTTATTTCTGTCGCTCCATGTTTACATTACTCTGACCTTTAGATCGTATAAAGTGACAAGCCTTGTGTTTCTGGTGCATGAATTGAACTGGCTGACACCTGAAATAAAGCCACTCACAAATGAATTAAACAAGGTGGCACTTGGAGAAAACTTACTAACACGCGGCCTAACTGAATTGGCGCTTGGATTAAATACGTTGGCGCTTCGACAAAATGTTTGGTACATGCATTAAATAGCTTGGTGCTCAGATTACTTCAATCGTGTCCAGAATATTTAGGCTGGCACTTGGATTAGAATTAGATTAGAAGAGGTGTAGTTTCAGTGTAACGTATTCAGACGAGAAGTGCACCACCTAAAACATCGGCGGTTCTAAATGGCATGCATGAATATTGTTAATGGGGTGGTGACGTGTGTGACTTGAATTCGTGTACTTACGAATATATATATATATATATATATATATATATATATATATATATATATATATATATATATATGTGACGCAGTCACTTTATTCACGTTGTAAAGAAAGCCCGTGCAATGTGTGAGAAGAAGCCATGTGACGGAACACGAGTGCACTGCTATAGCGCCGCGATTGGCTTTCTTTACAACGCGGAAAAAATAACACCGGTTGACGTATCGTACAGGAAACAGGTTAGTCGATGGTTTGTGAAAGTGCTCTACATCTCAGTGTTCATTATTTGGGTTTTCAGCCAATAATTTGAAAATTGGGTAAATAATAACTAAAAATTATTAGTATGGGTAGAAATAAAAAAAAGTACCTTGAGTACCTACAGGGTAGTGTGAGTAGTACGCATTTGGCTCACTCCCCCACTAATATGTCTTTCATTTTCAAATTATTGGCCTAAGGTTTGTGGGACACCCTGTATATGTGCGTGTGTGTGTGTTTTGTGTGTATGTTTTTGTTTACTGTGTACATATACAAGTTTATATTTTTTCAAAACCAAATGCATCGCAGCCTGCGTACACTTTTGACAATAAGAGAACCACACTTATAATACAAACATCAACATAAATTTGCTGGCCTGCAATGGCGTTTGCTGGCCTGCAATGTGCTGGCCTGCAATATTTGGAAAGCTGAACAATTTAAGCTGCCTATACGAAATAAGAACTGGTTACATTGAGATCACCCAAAATAGCAAACCGGCTATATAGACCTTTTTCACTGAGAGAAGGATTTCCTCCTTTTTAGGCTGTTGCACGAGAGTACGAAAGCAGACGTCATAGCCTCGGCAGTATATTTTTCGTGGGGTCACGTGCAGTAACAACAGCCCAGAGAGGACTACGGTAGCGTTCAGGGAGCCTTGAGTAAAAAGGCCATTATGCAGCGGGCAATTTTTATATGTTTAGAATAACCTCCTTCGCGTAGTGTTCGTGATTGGGAGGTACACGCGTTCCTTCAGCTTGGCTCCCTGGCTCGGCCTCCTGATATTTATACGCACTTGAAGCTTGCATAAAAGAAGCAATACAAGTGCAAAAGCAGCTGGTTAAAACCACATAAGCATTCCAGGAAGCATTATTATTCTCTGGAAAACACTTTCTCTGAACAATACCTTTTTTTTCTCCGGTGAGATCTCTACTTCTCGGAAAGAGGCTGTTCTCGTTTCATAAAAAAACACGAAAGGATCCGTTATCTGTAGCCAGTTGCACGCTAATCGCATTTAGATGTTGCCCCTGTAAGCGTTTCAAAAAATTATTAACCACCGAGTCATATACTTGCAGATACAAACGACCTTCTGTATCCACACCAGTGTGGGTTTCGCGAGAGTATATTGGCCACATATCACGTATTACACGTCAATGCACAAACCCACGACGCTTGCGTCCGTAATTTCTTTTCTTTCAGTATTACTAGATACAGAAAAGACGTACGACATCACTTGGCGCTTTGGCTGCCTGTGACACTTCTCACTCTAAGGTATCCGAGGTACTGTGCTGACCATAATCAAATAGTACTTGCCCAAGTGTGACAGTTTGAACTAGTTGGTTTGACGTGATGATAATTATGTCGCGAGGACAGAACGACGTCAAAAGGACGAATCGCAGTTTTCGCGTCTCAGTGGGAAATGTATTGTCTCAAACATCTTTCCAAGATTGCATAAGGTGGTGCACTAAGTCGCACACTTTTTAGGGGCGAAGCTCCTTATGGCGGCACCTAGCTGTTCGTCCCACGTCCCGTCGTAGTATGTAACCAGTCTTACGTTTTGACCTGCAAACATTTGGACCTCCAAGGTGGTGCTGGTGAGAGATTCCATCTGTGCGTTGTTGAGCAACAAAAAATAGTGCTCAATGTACATGCCAATAGCTGATAATGGAGTATGAGAGACAGGAGCGTTCGGCTTTCAGTTAACGTGCACGCTGCAATCCCCATTAGCAGCCATTGCATGTACATTGAGCACTATCTGAAGGGAAAGGGTTGCTACGTTATACCCGCTGGGTGTAACCACCTTAGTTTTAGAAAGGTTTAGCGAGCGTTGAGCCGCAGTGCCATGAATACAATGAACTAGTATATACCATGAATAAACTCGAGGTAGTTAAAGGTGGGAAGTAGGTACGAAGTGCAAGCCGTAAGAAAGTAAAAGCCGAATTCTGTTGTCTCTCATTTCCCATGCAGCCATTGGCATGTACATTGAGCTCTATCTGCCATGAAATGGTTGCTACGTTATACTCGCTGGGCGTAACGTCCTTGGTTTTAGAAAGGTTTAGCGAGTGTTGGGCCGCAGTGCCATGAATACAGTGAACTAGTATATACCATGAACTCGAGGTGGTTAAAGGTGGGAAGTAGACCCGAAGCGCAAGCTGTTAGAAAGTGTGCGTGTGCCACCTCTCGTTTAGGCTTTGGAATGTCCGCTGGATGGCGGTGTTTCTATATGGGGAATATATGATGAAAAGATGCGAGATGGTGGTACTTGGAGTGTTGAATAGATGGACGAACGGACACACATACAGACGCATGAATGGACGCATGAACGAACGCAGGGTCGGATGCATGGACGAACGCAGGAACGGACGCACGCACGGACGGGCGGATCGATGCATGGACGGTCGCACAGACGGAAGGAAGCAAGAACGAAAGAACGGACGAATGCTTCGCCCCACTCTCCACCATTCACTCCGTGGATATGCTGCCATTTTTTTTTAATATAGTAGTCTCCAATCCTGCATTTCCACGCAATATGTTTTAGTGCACATATGTGGCCGATATACAAATAGGTGTAAAAATCATGCAGCCTCGCAATATTCGAACAGGAAACTCAGCTTAGGTTGAATAAGTTAACAAAGTCGGCTGACGAAATGACTTGACGCTTTACCCACAAAAAAATCATGGCTTTGCCGCAAAGGTGAAGCAATAAACGTGATAGCAACGAATGGGTAGGTCATGCGCAAAATGGAAAGCAAATTGAAACATGCCCCGCGTTTCTCAAGCACGCTGACGCACGAAACGTACTCACAGGTGCTGGTGCAGGCGAATAAGCAAATCAGTTGTTACTTCGCTGTGTCTGAAAAGCACGCGCTTTTTGCAGACGGCGACAGCATTGATTACAGTGACCTTTGTGCACCCGGTGACTACAACAGAATTGTTCAAGGTAAATCCCTAGGCCAGCCAAGACGTACGATCCTCCCCACCGGAGATGAGGTCTTGGGAAGAAGCGTGGCTCCCCTCCTCTAAGCGAGCAAAATACGCGTTGGAGATTAGAGCACGCGCCCCCGTGGGATATGGTGCCGCCTGCTCATTGCGCCATCTTGCTGATAATACTGAAATCATGGTTTCTCCTCCTGAGATGCCCGTCAGCAGTGCTAATTGGTAGATATGGATAGCTTGCCGTTCCAATGGCCAAGTACGTGTTGTGATTAATCTCGCACACACAATTGAGAGTACACAAGTTCCAATCGGCGTACCAAAATCATTTTCTGGGTTTTTTTTCTTTCTTGTATTTTCCAATAGATAGATATGTATAAATATACGGTGAGTGACGGTGACTCCGACGTCGACGCCAATGCCTGCGGCAAACTTCAGCCGAGAGTGTCCACATAATTGCTATCCCATTAAAATCACCTGGATTTTCTTCTCAACAAAGAAAGGTGTCCATCCAGATTCGGACATTGACTTGCATGGTCAGCGGCTACCTCTTTGTAAAATCCTGGCTAGAATACAAACCAAAAGCCAAGAAATTAGGGCAAAGTTAGCCACCTATACTCAGTTCGTTAGGTGGATCTGTAGCCGTGTCCCAGAGGAAGCGGCTGTATTCTAACTGGTCTTCAGTATAGCCAGCACAAGCACTAGATGCGATTATGAGCCGAATTTTTCCAGGCTAGGTACGGCCTGCGGTTACGCATGACATTTCCGTAGACGGCCTGGCCCTGACATCGTTATGGAAAAAAAGTGTTATTTTACGCTTTCGAGAGCAGTTTTTCGCCAATAAAGTGGTGGATATTACAACTGCAGGTAATTCGAAAACCTTTAGTGTCACAATCCACTGCATCTGTGAGATTAACAAGCAAAGCACACTCAACACTTGAGTTTAGCTCTGAACGTAATGCACAGGAAGCTGACTTCTTGCCGACTGCCCCACAGTGCCACCGCATAAAGGATATTTGTGTGTGTGTGTGAAATGTATATCTACCTAATGTTTTTTCGTTCGGCGAACCATGGTTGGAATCTTACACTTTTTGAGCCCTAAGAATTGTTTTACGCATGCATGTGATCAGCGAATACTTTGTAATTCTTCATGAACTTGAAACAACCCAGTTAATGCTTTCGGCTCCGTCTCCGGTTCATCGTGCGCTGTTTCACGAGAACTATAATGGTTGTTCGTGCGTCTTTTTTGTGCTTCCCCATGAACAACTGGTGTGACGCTTACCGAAAATTTGTGGATACCAACAAGACGAGGCTGTCTTCAGCTGTCTAAACCTATGCATGTTTCTTGGAAGTGCGTGTGCTGTGAGCAATCATGCCTATTTGAGTGGCAGGATGCACGCGTGTCAGTCAGAGCAGCGTTTTTTCAGCTGCTTCTGTTCAATGCACTTTCGCACATAAACGTTGCATGGGTATTTTAGTGTGCCGACTCTAACATTCGCATTTCATGCGCGCGAACTGCCGCGAGCTGTACGCTAGGACAGCAGTGACTTTTAAGCATTTCTACAAATATTTCTTTCTGAAACTAGCATTTATACGCATGATTTCGCGATATAGAGTGGCTTTTACTCATTTTCAGTGTTTGGCTTATCCTATCATTGGAGAGTGGCAATTCTAAAATTTATTCAGCATCACGCCGCTGTTCAAGTGAGATCCGAAACGCGCGTCATGGTCAAGTATATATTGGACAAATTAGCGATAAGCTAGTCTCCTTTCAAATAAATATTTAACGTTTTTAAACACCTTTTTTTAGAAATTTATGCATGCAGTTGGGGTCAAGAGGTAGTGTAGAACTATTATATATATATATATATATATATATGTATATATATATATATATATTGCATGCCTCAATAAGAAACAGCAGTTTTTTAGAAAATGAAGATTTTTTTATAGTTGGTACATGATTTCCACAGCAGTACTCAGGTGACAGGCTGGCTTGAAGGTATTTCAAAGTTTCAAACGCCGTTCTGGAATACGAGAACTGCAGCAGATGTTCAAAAGAAAAGAAATGTCGGTTACTTACACTCTCCCGCTGACTTCTGCAGTGGTACTTGTACAAGTTTGTCATGCGATTCTGCAACCATCATTCAAACACCAACCAACCAATTTTCAACGTTGACCACTTTCTGTCTCGCTGACTTCCGTTTATTTCTTTAGAACGATGCTTTTCAAAAACCATATTTTCAACTTGTTTTTTTTTTAATGCGAGCTTCAACATTTACAGGCCAGTGTATTAGTTAGGTGTTGTACATGCGCAAGCACTTTTTTTTAATACATGACAAATGTCATACCCTGACAACCGATCAAAGAAATGTTGTTCATAGTTTTTTATTGGACTCAAAACAGTAACTTGGTCTGTTCTGGCACAAGTGTGTGCCCAAATGCGGGGACATGTATGACATACTGAATAAAAAGTGCTGTGAGACACTGGAAAATATTACCGTCACAGACCATCTAGTACAAAAAAAAACACATGTGCCTATAACTCTTGTTGCTTCTCAAGGTCTTCCTGAAATAGATATCAAACAAAGAAGACCATTAAGCTTACAGCATTCATGAGAAATGTTTCACTGAAAACTAGTTCGACTTTTAAATGCGAAGCATTTCTAAGCGAACTTCGGCAACATTTAGCGTATCTATCTATCTATCTATCTATCTATCTATCTATCTATCTATCTATCTATCTATCTATCTATCTATCTATCTATCTATCGATCTATCTATCTATCTATCTATCTATCTATCTATTCGCCAAAGACTTTTAGCTTTTCTGGCCGTCTCAATATTGGTATCGATACCAAAAGTAGTACGGCATAACATGCCTGTATGACGATCATATTTGACTGGTCATGTCATTAAAGTCATGACATGTGTGTCATGAATATATGCTCTTTCGGTGGATTCATTCACATGACAATTTGCTCAACTGGTACGGTATGACACGACTGCATAGCGAACACAAGTGACAGACCCTGACATGAAAATAATGACATGCATATCATAATTTTGCTGTTATGATTTGTCAGGACTGCACGCCACGCTCATGGTGCACTCTCGGTCGTTCCACTGGCTCCACATATACCAAATTTAGCATTACGGGACGTGCATGGATGACGAAGGTATATGACTGGTGCGAACATGGTAATCATGACCTGAGTAACATATAAGAGCATAACAACATACCAAACTCGTGATGCACTCGCGGTCCTTTCACTAGCTTCAAATATATAAAAAATTTGGTACCACATAACGTGAATGAACGACTAAAGTAAATACACTGTCCGAACATCATAGTCATGACATGCGTGTCATGTAAAACATGACTACATGCTACGCTCATTGCAAGTTTGCAGCCGTTTTGCTTGCTCCACATATAGCCAATTTCGTATCACGGGACGTAAATAGACGTTGAAGGTAAGGTACACGTCTAAACATGATACTCATGATATGCGTGTCAAGTGAAACATGATCACATGCTACGCTCACAGCATGGTGCGGCCGTTTCGCTTGCTCCACATATACCAAATTTGCTATTAGGGGACGTGAATAGACGACGAAGGTAAATGACGCGTCCAAACACGATAATAATGATATGCGTGTCATGCAAAACATTCTTACATGCTACACTCATAGTGTGCTTGCAGCCGTTTTTCTGGCCCCACATATACCAAATTTGTTATCACGTTACGTGAATAAATGAAGAAGGTAAATGACGCCTCGAACCATGATAATTATGATATCGAAGTCATGTATGGCATCAGTTACGTCTGCCTGGAAACCTTGTAGTGATTTATTAAATCACATATCAACCTTCCCCATTCGTGCTTTGCATATCATCGATTTCCAAAGCACGTGGTATCTGCCAAATTTTACAGCCCATTTTTATTGTTTTGAAAACACATGATAAAATACAAAGTGTAGGTGGTGCTTGCTGAGATTTCATGACAACTTTTGCACAAAGTGAGCGAATCGTAGAGTACACTGTTCTTGGGATATGTAGATAACAATAACAAAGCAAAAAGCAGTGCAGGGTAGCGAGTTCATGTTCTTTACCATGTCTTAAAACAAGCCAAAAAAGAATTGATGATGGCGTTTTTCAACATTGCTTTTATAAAACGATCAATCATTCATCTTTAAAACATAGTGCACCTTCTGCCGAGTAACCTAAATAAATCTTGGGCTAGCTGACAAAAAAACAGGTGTTTAACATACGAGGGAAACCGAAGTGGACAGTTGTGATTGTTACTGTGCATTTTAGTCAAACTCTCCAGATGCCATAGCAGAACTTGACTATTCTTATTGGACCTTCACTCTTTCTCGTCTGACCTTATGAATGTGTACTTGAAACCTGTTTGTAAGCCACACTTCACGTAAATGACCGTTCGCAACATGTTAGCACTACCTTCACAGTAGCATAGTCACTGGGTTTTTTTTTATTTACTGGCCACGAAAGGAGTCTCCACTGACGCATCAAGAACGTCACATTATTGCTACTTCCTAATGTCTATCTCGTTGTTTTTGCTTTTTTTGCTTTTTCATACTACTTTCTTCGCGACACACTGCGCAGAACCACATCCCCAAGCACCCAAGCCACTATGCGGACGAGCAGACATTCTTATCATTCAATTTCCGGACAGCGCCTACACGTAGAGTGTGTGTCATCTGGCTTGACAGTCGAGGCGGCAGACTCCCTTCTGGCCCAAGACCTTCACGAAACGAATGAGCTTACACATTACGCAGCGCAAAACTCAGTTCATGTCCAGTCTGGAACACAGTAAAGCTGCCAACACAAAACACGCACACGTGATTGACACCACCTTTGTGATTGGGAAACGATCATCTGGAAACAGTGGTACGAAACGGCGGCGCATAAAGCCTTGGTGAACGCGTGTGCGTCAGCTGATGTCGGCTCCCGTCCCCGGGGTTAGCGAGAGGGCGGCAGCGGGCAGGGGCTTCTTTTTGATTGATTGATTGATTGATTGATTGATTGATTTATGGCGTTTAACGTCCCAAAACTACCATATGAATATGAGAGACGCCGTAGTGGAGGGCTCCGGAAATTTTGACCACCTGGGGTTCTTTAACGCGCACCCAAATCTCAGTACACGGGCCTACAACATTTCCGCCTTCATCGGAAATGCAGCCGCCACAGCCGGGATTTGATCCCGCGATCTGCGGGTCAGCAGCCGAGGAGCTTAGCCACTAGATCACCGTGGTGGGGCAGGTGGCTCCTTTTTAGGGGCCAAGATTCTCTTAGTCTAACCTTGCCCTGCGTAAGACGTAACCAAAAAGAAGAGACGAAAAAAAAAAGCAGTCTTTTTTCAAAAGTATAATAGATGGCGCTGTCTTATAGAAAAACATACAGGCATTATTTGAGTGAAGATATTTTAGATGGCGTTGTGTCGCTCTTTTCCGATTAGCTGCTGCGCAGGATGTGCTTTGGTGCCCGAGAAAGGAGTGCCTCTCTCAGCCTCCTGGATTGTCCCTATACGTGGCGGATTGTTGGTGGGGCGTGAATGAAGTGAAGAGGAGAAGACGAACGGACACACGGAAGCATGCATGGACGGAAGGGCACACGGATAGGTGGACCGGCGCTTGCACCCACGTATGAACGGACAGACACACAAACACTCAGACAGACATACACATGGACAGAAAGACAGACGAACGGATGAACGGACGGATAGACAAACAGACGCTTCGTCCCACTCAGCATCATTCGCTCAGTGGATATGCTAAGATGTTTTTTTCTGCCGCGCTTGCGATTGCCACTGAGCGCGTTTGCTAGGTGCCGCGGTGGCGAGACACAGGTGTCGGTTGTCTCCATTTTGTTCTCTTTTCCTTCTTCTGTGCCTTCTTCACGCATCTAAGCGGTACTCTCCCGCCACGTGACTGTCACGTATTTTTTTTTTTTGCTATGCTCCCTGCAAGCAGATTTTTAGCCAAGACGTACGAGCACACCGCCTATATGACGTTTGTTATGCGGCACCTAACTGAGAGTGTACCAGTAAAATCTTAACAGTAACTTTTAGGTATAATTTTAAACATAAAATAACATTTTACAGGGCATCAAAAGTCTCAAGAAAGCGTTTAAAACCATGAACATTATGAAAGTGTTGCCACTAATCTTATTGGAAAGAGATAGAAAATGTCTGATGATTCTTTTCAAAAGCCTCAGAAAATGTTCAAATTATGTTGCGATTATCTATCAGTCGGCAACACGAAGCGCTCTGCAAATTTTCGATTCTGTCTACCATGTGGGCATTTGTCTCCATTGTTACTTTTCGCCCTAGCCCCGTACAAAGCCTCTACGTTGAATCGGATGAGTGGTTGGTCGATATGCAGAGATATTGCATGTCTTTTGTATATTACCTGAGAGCAATCGCAGACAATGAACACCCCTCGTACTCCTCAATCACTCAATTGCCAAGCTCTTCCCTATATCAAAACTGTTATTCAATAAGAAAGCCCAACTTGCTTTAAGTCAGAGACATAGTTGAGGAAATGGGTGTTCCATTGCTCGAATATGGTCTAGCGAATCCCGCTGCACATGTCACACCGTGACAGTGGCGGCTCTTAAAATGTGATGTGTCCTTTGCGGAAGTGACAAAATATGACCCTATCCCTCGTATCCACACATTCATCTGGAACTTCAGCACAAATACAACTGTCCTGAAGTCTTTACAGATGCATAGAAGTTTCACTGCTCTGTGTCATACGCAGCGATCGGCCCGTCCTTTTCGGATGCGGGTGCTCTCTATCCTAGTACGAGCATACTCACAGTAGAAGCGTATGTGATACTTGCGGTTGTTAAACACATTCAACAAATGAAAATACAAAACAATAATTTACTCCAATATTTTAAGTGATGTAAAAGCTTTTAAGACTCTAATAGAGCACAAAACCTCGGCGTTGCCTCACTTTACTCATTATCATGAACAGTATACACCCTCAAACAACACATTGTAGTGTGCTGCGTGCCATGGCACCGCGAGATCAAAGGTATACCTTCCTCGTAACCCATGGCTTTTTAGACTTTTTTGTTAGTTTTTTACCAGCGAAAAAAATGCGCTATGACAATTGTTATTTAATAACTCGATGAAAATATCGTACGCCATACTATGATTTCCTTCATCACAAACGATGTTTCACGAGGTGCTTTCGACCATAGATCTAAACTTAGCAAAATTATCTTGGTGAGCACTCTGGTGTACTATTTTTCAGGCTGGTAATTTTTAGTTTTCATATTATTCTTTGAAAGAAGGAAAGTTTTGGTAGGTTTTCTCTTAAATCAAGCGCTAGCACTCCACATAAAACACTCGGCAACTCATTCTTTGTGGTACAAAGATATAGTAACGTATCACTATTTATAGTCATTGTCGTTCGTTATGGCTTTAATATAAAGCAGGCAAATCTATCAATGACCTCAAGAAATATACGCCGTGGAAATCTGTTTTTCGGAAAATTGATTTTAAAATTTCTAACTAAAACAACTTGCGTATTGAGCTTTCCACCATATTGAATGTCGCGCACAAACTGACCACTTTCGGCAGTTTCACTTGATGTGAGGCAATAAGCACAAGCAACCAAGGTTCCAAAAAACATTTCAGAGCGATTCAATTATAATATGTACAAACAAGAGAAAAGTCTGACGAAACCTCGTACTGAAGATGTTTTCTTAAACACAATGCAACACCACCGCCTTTAAGCCTTACGCTAAATACCCCCCTCATATTTTTGTCCAGGAAATAACACATTAGTGTCACTTGTGAGCCACGTTTCCGTGTAAGCGAGTATATCAAGTATGCGATTCAAAGAAAGCAAAGTAGCCTGTATTTCAAACTATTTTTCATGCTTCTAATATTGACGTTACATACTCGTACCTGTAAGTTTCACGAACCAGAAAACTGCACACAGATAAATAAAAGATGAAATGTTGTAGTAAGACTGCGTGTTTTATGACTCCATGCAGAAAAAAGGAAGATGAACTTGATAAGCAAGAATAAGGAGCAACATCGCCCTTTTGGATTGTTCTTTCTAGGTCGCCATCACATCATATCTGTATTGCCGGCTCACGTCTGCACTTGCGCACAAAGAGCTTGCCATTGCTGTGCCATGCCAAGTCATATTCCTTTTCTATGGCGTTTTCCCTCCTCATCCACATAGGTTTCCGTTATTCGCTGCTAAATTATCAAGAAAGAACACCATTGGCTTACATTGCCGCATATCCTGCCTCCTTGCCTTTTTGATTATACCTCACACGCAAGAAAATTCACTATTACTGCTGGGGTTTAGCCAAGTGTAGTTGGCGCTCTATGAATGAGAAAAAAACGCACAAATAGCAATTTTTGTGGGCCGACAATTGTCAGATCAAGTCGCAAAAGTCTGTCGATAGCACGGTTTATCGTATTATGAAAGACGGTTACCTCAGCATCTTTTCATAACCAGTAAGCTCTAGTTTTTTTTCTTGTTCTTTGTGCACTCTTTTAGCTCTCATCTAATCAGAATGGCGCTGCTACCTGCTGACGAGGCCAAAAACATGCTATCTGCTAGTAATTACATGTTGATTCATTTGAACGCGTGTAATGATTTTTTTATGTGTGGTTTAACGTCCCAAAACCCCCATATGATTATGAGAGACGCCGTAGTCGAGCGTTCCGGAAATTTCGACCACCTGGCGTTCTTTAACGTGCACCCAAATCTGAGCACATGGGCCTACAATTTTTCCACCTCCATCGGAAATGCAGCCACCACAGTCAGGATCCGAACCCACGACCTGCTGGTCAGCAGCCGAGTACCTTAGCCACTATACCACCATGGCAGGGCAATTTGAACGCGTGTACACTCTGCGAAAATTCTTATGATATTTAGAATTTTATAGGTCCACTCGCGCATTTTCTTTCCATCATTTGCATATCTTAAACTTGGCTCTGCACTTATGACGGCCATTCTTTCGGTCCGTCATCGAACAAAGCTGAATACTGTCACCATCATTCAGGTAGCTATGGTGGCTCAGCTATCTTTATAGCCTCAAATGTTTCTTACACCCGACGAGAATACCTTTCTTGAGGCTTCCCTCTTTGTGGATCCGTGTGGATTGATTTTGATAACTGTTTTTCTAAAAGATAATCGGAACATCCTTCTTGGGTGTATTTACCGTTCCCCTTCTTCGAGCGTGAAGGATTTCATTTTTCCCCGTGACTACATTTTGCATCAGCTGTCATCTGAAAAGAAGGGCCTTATCTTGGTTGAGAATATTGATAATAATTTGCTTAAATCTGACCGTTGTTCCAAGCACGGACTATTTAGATTGTTTCAGTGGTTATGGACTTGAGTGTCTTATGTATTCGCCTACTAGATGTTCCCTCTGTGGTGTTGCTTCATTACTTGACCTTGTCATTTGTAATTTCTCACCGTGTCCTTCTGCAGGAGTAATTGATGTGAATATCACTTATCATTATTCTATATGTTTAGCGTTTACTGTCACGAAGCCATTTGATGCACCTTCGCATGATACTTCCATACTTGACCAGGAATCCTTCTTCGCTACTAAACGTAATACTGATTGGTCAAGTATTACATCGTTATGCAATGTAGACGAGGCATTCAACTTGTTCTCTTTCCTTTTTCCCTAAAGCTTTAGAGGAGTGTACCAAATTAGTTAAATGCAAAAAGAAGCATAAGTATCCTCAAT
Source organism: Rhipicephalus microplus (assembly GCF_013339725.1). NCBI lineage: Eukaryota > Metazoa > Arthropoda > Arachnida > Ixodida > Ixodidae > Rhipicephalus > Rhipicephalus microplus. Next base: position 109,111,505 of record NC_051169.1, read on the forward strand.
ACCCATGGCTATCTCATTGTCTACTGAGAAGTATGCGCAGAAAACGATAACCTTTACCGAAAACTAAAAAGACAGCTATTTAACACGGTTTTAGATTTGCGATACAAAAAGTATGCCGATGTTCGTTCACGTGTCCTAAAGAATGCTAAGAAAAAGTACTATGATTACCAACTATCTAGGGAGAATAACAACTCTAGAAGGCAATCGTAACTGTTAGAGGATTTTCTGAATTGATCATAATATGACTCATGTTTGCAGAATGCACCGTATGATGGCATTACACGCGAGAACCCTGACAATGTTGCAGATACTTTTAGTGACGACTTTTTTTTAAATTTTGAGTCAGGAACAAAAAACTCTCACTGTAATCTACAGCGCTCCAAATAATTTTTTTTGCCGAGAACCCTGATGATTGATCGACAGCAATCAAAACTCTTAAGGAGACCAGCCCTGGTATAGATAACATCTCAGCACGCTGTCTAAAACTTGTAGTAGATGTCATTTGCAATGCACTAAGTGTAATTATAAATCTTGCGTTCAAGCATGGCATTTTTCCTACTTCACTCGAGATAGCCAAAGAAGTACCGGTGTTTAAAAAAGATGATAAACAATGTGTTTCAAATTATTGTCCGATCTGTATTCTTTCTTCCCGTAGTAAGGTCATTCAAAAATTATTCATAGTTCAGTATAGCAAGTATATGAGAAAATTTAATGTATTAATGTCCTCTCAGTCTGGCTTTCACTCTCGAAGTTCAACAAACTTTGCCCTTTTTTCCCTTTCTGAATACATCAAACGCTCCGTTTATTTAGAGTGCATCGTCAGTTCAGTTTTCTTGAATTTTTGAACGGCAATCGACACCACTATTCATCTCATTTTGTCCTAGCAGCTAGACGCATATGGTATCACTGGTCCATCCCTCAAGTTTTTCAAAGTTACCTGGCTGATAGAAAACATATTGTGTACATTGCACGTAAATTTTCACGTACGAAAACAATAAATCAAGGTATTTCCAAAGCTCACTTCTGGATCCCTTACTTTTTTACTCTACAAAATAACGTTTCCGACATTGTAAACAAGACTCCCTGCGTTTCATATTCTGATGATACTTGATGCTAACCTTAAGTTCGACCTCCATATTGCTCACGTTAGAAAAATTAGGGGGACCTTCAGGCTTCGCCTTTGAGAGTTGAAAGTGATAGCAAACTCAGGCCCCTAGTGCGTCCTTCAACTGCGAAGTGCACACTTAATAATATGCTTTCTTAAACACACTCACACAAACACACACAATATATTGTACCAACACATGTGTGCGAATAGTAGATAGAAATTTTTGATATAAAGCAAGAGTCTCATGGCCTCCTGATACACGCCGTGCACTTGCCATCTGAAAGGCCATAAAGAGCCTCACAATGTCTCAAAGAAGACAGGACATTGTATAGCGTCTGCTCTTAGCTTGCTCAACGCTTCTGGAAAGGCATGATATGTTTTCCACGAGGTAGACATAATTGTATATTTTTAGTGCGGTTTGAAAGTTTTTGTGTGTTTTTAGCGAATATGGCTGCACTATCCCTGCCTTTTTAACATAGTTTAATGGCTTCCCTATTGCGCCTAAAAATCGCCGAATGGGCTCGTTTTTTTTTTGTCGTGACACCCTTCGAGCCTACTGCGTCAAGGAGACTCCTTCCATTACATGACATCTATGTAGCGTTTTTTTTTTTCGAAGAAACTGCAAGTAACATCGTGACTTTGGGGTAGGACAACTGTTTGCCGCGCGAACGGCTCGGGTTGTATCTTCAATGGAACCAATATTTTTATTCTTTAATTTATTTGCTTCTTTCTTAATTTTTCGCCCATGTACGATGTTTCGCTCTCGCTCACAACCAATGGTGCCTACGCCGACCACGGAATTTCTGGGACACGAACTGTCTAACGCTATCGCGTTAAAATTACAGCATTCGGCATTCACGCATTACCTAAAGCTCGATCATATTTTCCTCAAAAAGCACTCCTTTCTATTTACTTCACTTTAATGCATTCTCGTATCACTTACGGTATCGCTTCATGGGGTAATACCTATCAGCGTCATCTTTCATCTTTACAGCATTTACAAAATAGAGCCCTTCGCGTTATTTTTAACTCTACTCGCGATATTAACATCACTCACTTTTTATATTGTTATAACATTTTAACTATTAGCAACTCATTTATATTTAAATTCTTTATGTTCCTGTATATGCAAATGCCACATATACTTTCAACCAATTTCAATGAATATGGACTTTTAGTAAACGGGCCCTGCAACAAATTTCGAAAATGCTCAAAAAATGCTCATCTCTATAATTTATAATTTATAATTTGTATTCACACTTTTGTCTTAATAAAGATTGGTAGTAGAAGCTTCCGACAACACGTAATCAAAATATTAAAGCGCAGCATGCGGCCTGAAATTTACAATAAATTATCAAATTCAACTAAAAATTAGTTTTTCTTCTCTCGACAAACACGCAATAAGCCAAAAAATCACACGTAGTGAGCCCATTTATCCGCCATTGGCTAATTTGAACATTTCACACTCGCTTGTTAGAGAGATCGCCGCGGAAGGCCGCTACATGTCCACGCGTGCACGCCTGATCTTGCTGAGAAAGCCGCGCATTCGAAGAAGAAAAGACAAAGAAGTGCTGAAGGTCAAGGGACGCGTGTGAAGTTTCTATGTGGCCCTGCCATCTCTCCCTGCTTAGGTTCCAGCGCTTTCGTCTGGACGAGAGAAAAGAGAAATCGATTGCAGCGTGTGGAAAATCTTTGTAACTCTGTTCCTAATGGGTGGATTCCTAAGTTTTTTGCGGTGTTCAAATTGCGAGGCAATAAGCTGTTCCAGCGAATCCATTTCATATGGTTACTTAAAAAAGTGTTTCAGGGCCCCTTTAAAACGAACACTACCAGGTTTGTAGCTAACAACAACTTTCTGCTCCCTAACGTTCCGACTATGTTAAATCATCTTTACACTTGTGGGTCATCTCACTTTGGAACTTCTTATCCTCATCACTAAAATGCAAAATTACTTTGGTTTCATTTAAAAAGCGATAAGGCAATATTTGTTATTTTATCAAGTTAACTATTTAGGTGTACTAGATTTATTGCTATATATTGTATTAATGATGTGTGTTTCAGTTCCTAGTTTTTTCGTTTTTTTACTCTAGTTTAGACAATCCTTACTTGTTCAATTGTTAGCGCTGTGGTGCTTTTACGTCCACTCATCATTAGCTGTGTTTTTACTTTTGGTTTCCTACATGCCTTTTTTGTTTTCATATTCGGTGTTTTCGGTTTTGGCTGCTGCTTGATTCCATTTTATTTTATTGTGATCATAACCGAGGGTCCTTTTGCAGTCGCGTACTTTGGGACCCTCATCTCTATGATTTATAATTTATAATTTGTATTCACACTTTTGTCTTAATAAAACTAATTTATTTTAAGAGTTCTGAGTCTTATAGTTTGGCATTGATCTTTTGACACAGATTTTCCTTTGAGACCATGTACTTCCAAGTTATTCTTCCGACCATATTGTTCAAGGCTGTCGATTTGTTGTCGTAATTTCACGAGTTCCCGGTCTGCGTTCGTCGTCTCAATCGTTTCTCTTTTCTTTAAAGCAAGGATCTCCATTGACTGAACCTTCATATCTTCTAATATTTTATCGCACTGATCAAAAAGATACTGGAGAGACTTCTATATACTTTTCACGCTTTCTTTGAGCTGGAAAAGGTCGTCCAGCTTCTGTTTGATTTGGGGCAGTTTTATACGCTTTTTGTTAGTTTCTATGAACATCTTTTCAAAGAACAAATGTTCGTTTTGTGCTTGCCTCGTTAAGTTTGGAGGGTCTGGAGCGGTTAAAATTACGCATGTCTGACATTTCCAGCTTTTTAGCAGTGTCTGGCATCGTTTTGTAGTTTGTCCTACTTGTATGAGAACACGCGCACAAATCAAAATAACAACCGCATTTTCAACAGATAAGACAGGAGCAATCTGTTGAGAGTAACTGATCACACATCAGTTATGTACCGAAAGCATAATTAGTCATTGCACTCCCAAAGGTGTTGGATAGCAACAGTATGAACTCAAGCGCAGGCACAAGCATCTCAGCCTGTGCTCTCAAAATAAACCGGTAGTGGTATAACTGACACCACTCAGCAGAATTGGCATTCAACGTATATTTACATATGTGTATCAAAAGTTAAATTAAAAAGGCAAAGAAAACCAACCTATGTAATGAGACATTTCTTAGTCACTTGAAAAGGATCTCAGTGGTGCCACTACCACTTAGTGTGTTTAGATACTTCGTCGGTACAGCAGGCTTTTATATCTTTTTGTGTGTGACGTAGGGACAATATCAGCTTGTGGGCCATTGACTGCCTAGTTTTGCGCTGGGGCATCATTGTGGCAGTTTTCATTACGAGGTCTATTTGCAAACAGAACAAGAGTCCGGGAAAGTAAGACATTTAGCTTTTGCACAGAAGCTATGTTAAATGTTAAGTTGACCTACAAATTTGAGGTCCTCAGCAGATAGCAATGTTCGTTTTGCACGCATATTTATTGAAGCCGTTACAATTTTTGTTTTTGCGTTTAACGTATTCAACACCATCTGCTGGTGATAATGTTATGCAGCATGTATTAACGTGGTCAGACGTGGAGGCGTTATTATTATACGTTTAGTGTACTTCAAGATGAGAGATGCAGTAACATAGCTTCCTTCTTCGCAGGCGGGGAAAGTTACACCTGCCAAAGAGGAGGGGGAAAGTGCAAGGACAAGGAAAATGGATGTGGTGGAAGGAAATTTCAAATGGAACGTGCCCTGAGAACAGAATTTGCTGCTACTTTACTTGAGGCTCTAACCGCCCCAAGTATCCCAGAACACTCGAAAGTGTATGATCTATTTTTTTTGAGAAATAAACTTGAATCCTATGTCACCTATTCATGTTAAATGCAAATACTGAAGTTGCAATGCATGTTGAAACACTGTGAATATTATTCAGGAACAGTGGATTAGTGTGGTAGTATGTAAATCATACTGATTTATTTTGCATTGTAATATCGTCATACTATGACAAAATCTCCCACGTATGGCAGTAAAATAAACGTGAAATTTGCACATAGAACTCACTAGCATTTGAATATTAGGATGAGAACTGCATTGCACTCCCTCTAAGTAATCAGAAGAATTGTGGTCAATTAGCTTCCAATAAAACGTGGTACAGTAACGCCCATTGTTTCATTAGGAAGACGCACAGGTTTTGTTTACGGCATCGAAAAACAAATAATATGCTAAAGCTTTTGTACGAGATAAATAAAATCTAGATGCATGCTCAGGAGAAGATCTCGCAGATAAAACAATTGAATTGAAGACCATGGCAAAAGCATGTTCTTTTACGAACTTGTTTTTTCCATACTTGTTTTTTTTCCCACTCAAGTGCTTCGCAACCAATAACAGCAAGCATATAGTTGATATAACGATTAAAACATATTTGCGCTATAATTTTACCGATGGCGGCACTCAAATCTAATGAGCAATCTTGAGTTTTACAGAATTGTTTTAAATGTAAATATGTGGGATTCAATCACCTGTTGTGGCCGAGGAGAAAAACAAATGTCTCAAAGCCTGCGATAATCAATGCATTTAATGCAAAGCAAAGCTCACCGGTACTATGCTTTTCATAAATGGATTATGCCGACCTTGGTTGTAGCAAGGCTGAAGTTGGCTTGAACATCGCTGTTACAAAATTAAAAGGTTGAATTCAACTTAGATGTAGTCAAGTTGAACTTACCAAGATCCTAGCTGCAGCATTTGGTACTGCTCAGCTGTTGGGATGGTGTTGTGACCAAGTGCGACCTGAGATAATTGTAGTCTTGTATGTTATACACAAGAAGAAGGGCAGGTCTGAAAGCGTGCCCCCAACCCTACTAATAAAGAATTCGTTTCTTGGGAAGGCGTGTGCATGAAGCGTCGCCTGGTGCGGGTAGCTGGCATGAACGGTACAATAGGGACGGTTTTTTAAGTTTAGGTTTTTTTTTGTTCTTCACTTTATATGTGTCTTGTCTAGAGTAAAATTTAGGTTGAAGTCTAGCAGCTGTACTGTGTGTACCTTTTCTTTCCCTTGGTCTGTTCTGTTACCTTTTGTATTTTATCAAAATATATTAGTCCAAAATTTAGATTCAGCTGTAACACTTCATAATCGAAAGGTTTCTGCTCTTCTTTACTCTTTGGGCTACATTCCTTGTGTAACCTACGTCAAACGTGTCGCTATTGCTAGCTATTGGACGCGAGTGCTTTCCTTCGCCCTGAACAATGAATTAGGGCTTCCTAAGGTGCAAGCGTTATTTTTCCCCTGTACTGCATCAGTGCGCCACGCAGGAAAAATAACCGGCTTCTTCGGGTCAGGACCTCAAGGAAAGATATCGTTTCTGCAAGTGTGCGGTCATGTTTAGGCTGCGAAATGTTCAACGAGTCTCTACACCAGATAGGTATTGGTTCTGCCTGGCTGCGGGATTTTTTTAATATCCCTGAGTTTTCGCGGCGCCCTCCATGCTTGCGTTGTGTGCTCGTAAAAAGGGTAAAGGTTGGTGCGCACCAGCGACGATCAGTGGTCGAGCAACCATTTGCGACTGGTCGCAAACAATCGCGAAAAGTAACAAACGGTACAAAGTGACTGGTTTGGCTAGTCGCTTCTTGGTTGATTTTCAGTCGCACGACTGCAGTCGCAAAACTGCAGGAGCTGATCAGCGACGCCTAGAATTGACATCAGTATTTCTTTACACGCAGCCTCACTTTTTTGTTTTTTGTTTTTTTTTTCATTGCACTGGTCTTTTGTCGCCTGATACAAATGAGTGCGTTCTATTGGGTCTTTGGCACCATGGCCACCACTGAGTACTTGGCTTGGAGATGGTGGGGTGCAGCAGTTTCAGCAAAGGGTCGAATTTACGTGGCGGCATTCACAAGAAGCTAAACACCGTCAAATTAAAGAGAAAACGAATCGTGCATTATCTCCCTCTGTATTAAGAATTAGTTTTTGTGCTTCATGCGTTGGCACCGACTATAGCGAACTGGAATATACCATATTCTAGTTCGCTACAGCACCGACTAAAGACACCACGTTCGAGACACGTTTGTGCTGCATTAGAGGTTGTGGTAAGTCGAGTTAAGTTTAAGGTGTGTTTCCGAACTTGTACCACTCTTGAAAATACTTCTTGTCGCCTCAGCGCAGCTCGGGAGATACACGGCTTGCATGGCCGGTGAACTCTCGCAAGTGAAAGGACGGTCACACCCAGCACCGGCTTTTTTTAAAGACGATAGTCATTCTTGAGGACCAGATGACCTGTTTTGGTCTGTCTGTCTGTCTGTCTGGCTAAACGTTTGTCTGTTTGTCCACTCTTTACGCCATCTGGTACATGAAACGACCGACCCCATCCGCCGCACCCACCAATGTTGCTCAAAATTGAGCGTTCATGCTTGTGCAATCATCAATTAAAAAGCAATTATTGCGCATATCTGGGGCACCATAACAACACGTATATATTCTGCATGTGCGTCATTTATTAGAAAAGGCATACATAGGTAATTTCAAGGACCGTAGCGCTTATCACGCAGCGCTGACCATGCAACGCTTGCACAAAACAGGGGGAACAGGGAGTTTTTCAAACGCTTTGCTAAGATGAGACGGTGGTGGCATCTACCGTCGCCTTGCTTTCGGCACCTTATAACTTCTGAGATGGGCACGCACACTCGTCTCAGAGCGCCGCGCTTTGTTTCCGAAGAAAACTGCCAGATGGCGCTGATGTCTCACGTCGAACGTGACTTGATGCGCTCTTTCACCTCCGCTGCACGCTTGAGGCACTCTAAGGCAGTGCCTTCAGAATACCACTCACTCATTTTCTTGCACAGAACATCAAATAAATGTCTCGTTACTCTCTCCACACGCAAGACTATCATTTTTCGACAACAATTGCAGAAACATGCAGATACAGGGCCATTTTTTTCTTTGGAAGCTTCTGTGCTGCCAGCACTGAATCCAAGGCACAGTGCACTAGCGCCATGGTAATCTCTTTATCTTTACTTGAATAAAACTCCTTGACGCTGCTGGGAACGCTGTGCGAGAACGGACGAAAACAATAAATGCGGTGCGCTTGGACTGCTCCTCTCACTCAGCTGGTGGCGATCAGCTGGTAGGCACTGGTCTTCAGAGTTTTTGTTGACAACGAGATCCGGACGTGACTCTCCAGTTTTGTGACTTCCGCTCACTCGCATGCAGCCTCTGCCGGTGTGAAAGTCTGTCGCTTTTTGGTCACCAGTCGTAAATGGTCGCGTGACCTCAGCTAGTCACTGGTGTTCACCAAACTTAAGGGGACCAAAGGTGTAAAAGTAGGGTAGGTCATGTCAGTGTGCAGTTTTGCTGAATTGTGAATATGGCGCCTCTTTCCTATCAATTAATTTGGACAATTTTGAACGCGGCGCTACACCCAAAATTGCAATGCAATAACCAGTAGCTTGCATTTACACCATTGCTGCGTGGGACCAAGTGGGACCATTGCTGCGTGGGACCAAGGACTGCGTGGGGCCAAGTAAAAATCCAGTAAGTCTAGTTTCTTTAGTTGGGAAAGTAGCTAAGCAAACACAGAGTACAAAAAGACACATGTATTTGGAAAGGCTTTGATTGCCTGATTTCTAGGAAAGCTGTTAGCAAAAAGAAGCCGCTTAGTATCCAGGAAGCCATTAACTTCCTGAGGGATGGTAACAAGTCTTTTTGACATCTGATAATGACCTACGATTTGCGGTAAGGGCCGTTGGTTTGTACAATACAAGCTTTCGAGGCCATTGAAAAAATTTCGTTCCGCCCTATTGAAGAAACGTCCACCGTAGGAGTGGTGGATTCAACCATGCACCATATCGGGGGGTTAATGGTGCTGGAAATATTAGTGGCACATAGGGTATGGGAGCGTAAGGTGGATGCTTGAGTCTTAGCGATGCTGGAGCTCAACATGGCGTGAAACCACCGTGACAAGCTGCCACTAAAATATGAAGTAGAATGTTTGAAAGATTGCGATGAAGAAAGCACCTGTATTAAGCTTACCATGAGGATTCGAACGTGCAACGTTTGGATTTTCAACTGAACACGCTAACCACTGCGCCATGCCAACATGTAGCAATTCGATGTTAAATCGCCAGTGAACTTACGAATGGACCGTTCAACTTCAGTTTTGTTTGTTGCTTACTGCAGATAGACAGGATCTGCACCTGCTACTAAAACTGGCACATTCAATGGCCAGAAACAACTGCTGCCTAGAACGATTTCCATTATGATAATGGAAACAGCGCTATGTTTTTCCTAAAATTCACAACAGTCAGAAAAAAACTTAGTGGACTGAGAAGCGGGTATTGATAATCGGTGGTTACTGTCATGTTTATTATCCGTTTCTAGCTCATACTAACGGGTGACATCTGTTCAGGATTTATTACGCCTCTGGGCTCATTTGATAGATACGCCCACACAAAGGATCGAGTAATGCGATGTTTTTCGTGCAACGTATAGTGCAGTGGTGTCAGCACACTGTTGTAGCTATATCGTTGGCAACAACTACATAATGACTTGGCCACAACGAGTGCAGTGTGCAGGAAACATTATGCCATTATATTGGTTCAGTAAGCATACGAACGGACAAGTCTGTGTTCTCGCATAAAAGCCAGAGAAGGGCCGGCGAGTGCGACCGGCAGCTGTCGGTGACGGGAGGCGTGCGTACGTTTGCGGGAAGTGCTGGCCCCGCGTCGCATCAATGTTTGTCGTTTCTTGCGTAGACACTGCACACTATAAGTATGATTCATGGTTCATACTAAAGAACTTTCTCCTTTCATCCCCTCATAAGTTCTGGCGATACATGTCAGCGAAAAAAAAAGTCGGTGTCTCGTCTATCAGACGGTGATGCAATACTCGACGACAAACATGAAGTAGCTCAAATCCTTAACACGAAATTTCAGGGACTACTGGCAGAGCAAGTGGGATGAACACACACAAAACAAACTACACGTTATCAAGCCACACCTTGGCCATTGGCCACCAGTATCAAAATCTCGTCTAACAGAGGTAACACTAACAAGACTCAGGATAAGACACACATACACGACACACACACATCTTTTGTCTGGTGGTGATCCACCACTGTGTGACAATTGTGGTGAGGCATTGACAGTTCTTCACGTTTTAATCCAATGTAAACAGTTAGACACTCTAAGAAGACAACACTTTCCATTACCCTACCGACAACATATACCGTTACACCCCGCAATGTTTGTCGGTAGGGAACCACTTTTCACCCATAAATCATTGTTAGCTTTTTTAAGAGATGTCAATTTTTACTACGTAATATACCCAGGCATTGCGTAGCGTGACCTCTCAAGAGAGGTTGCTGCTGCAGTGATTACATTTAAAAGCACTTGCCTCGCAGCCCTTGGACACAAGGGCGCTGATGAGGCACGTGTGCTAGTGCCAAAAATTTTTACATGTTTTTATTATCAAAATCTTTGTCACCCCTTTTAATATGCATATCACGGCACTGTCATGATCTTAATACTTATGTTTTTACCCGCATTATTGCGAGAAATTTTAAGGCCCCTATACAGCCACGCAACATATCATTGTCTCATCTCTACTCATCGAAATGGCGCTCTTTGGCCATCAATTGGCGCTTGCGCCACAAAGCACCACACATCATCATCATCAAATCCTTAACAGATATTTTTGTTCTGTCTTCACTTAAGATAATGCCGGTGTTCCAATAGTGTCAGTAGTCGAAGAAATACCGCATATTGACGATATATTCGTTAGTGAGGAGGGTTCCTTACGTTGCTTCCTAATTTAGATACCAAGAAATCTCCTGGTATTCATGAAATACCAAATGCTTTCGTAGTGCGATATGCTGAGTGATTCGCCAAGTATTTACTTTGCGATATCGTAAATCGCTCGTTCGTGCGGAGCTTCCAGATGACTGGAGAGTTGCTAAAACTGTCCACCAACCAAAATCAGTGGACAACTCATCACCTTCGTCATACAGGCCTATATCAATTTTATGTACTTCAGTGAAGCTGATTGAGCATATTGCCACAAGGCAGTAGTGGGATGGGGGCATAAAGCGGTAGAGGGTTCCTGGCTGAAAAGAAAAGACTACGAAGCGAATAGAGACTGGTTCCAGCCCGCCAGTGCGCCAGGCATTGTCGTCGCGTGTAATCGTTGTAAATATCTGTAAATATACGTTTTCTTGTAAGATTATTGATGGAGGTGCTGGGTACGCCTACCTGGCTTTTCCGGCAAACCAACACGGAACTTCGGAGTGGTCGCCACCTTCATTTTTCTGCAATGGCTCAACAGGCCCACCCACAAGAGCAACAGCAGCAGCACCAGCACCAGCACCAGCACCAGCACCAGCAGCACCACCACCAGCAGCAGCAGCTGCCTCCTCTGATTCTCCTGCCTCCACGAGACCCCGGAATCTTCTCGGGCACAGGCAAGGACAAAGTGAATGTTGAAGATTGGGTCGCTTTGTACGAGCGTGTGAGCGAATACTATAGATGGGACCCTACGTTGATGCTGGCCAACGTTGTATTTTACTTGCGGGATACGGCGCTCACCTGGTATGAGACGCATGAGTCGGAGTTGACCAGCTGGGACGTTTGCAAATTGAAGCTTCTCGAGTTATTCAGCAGGCCATTTGGGCGACAGCAGGCCGCGAGGAAAGACCTGGAATGTCGCGTGCAGACATCGACAGAGTCTTATGTATCTTACATACAGGACGTATTGGGCCTCTGTCGAAAGGTGGACGAGAACATGAGCGAAACTGACAAAATCGCTCACATATTGAAGGGAATTGCCGATGACGCCTTCAATCTATTGATCGTTAAAGATTGCGCCACCGTCGACGCGTATGTGAAGGAGTGTCAGCGCTTCGAGCACGCCAAGAACCGTCGCATAACCCGCCAGTTTGCGTGTCTGCCTAATACTGCAGCCACTTCGACCTGTGAAGACAGCCCGAAGTTCACGCAAGCTACATCGTCCGAAAATGTCACCCGAATCGTTCGTCGCGAACTCGAAGCAATGGCTCCTGCAGCCATCGCCTCTGACGGTCCTCGAGACAACGCATCCACCGTCTCCCTCATCCAAGCCGTCGTTCGCCAAGAAATAGCAAATCTCGGCATCACACCTGTTTGCGCTGTTCGCACCACCGAGAGCTCGGCTTCTGTTAACCGGATTCCGGTGTACCCTTCCCGCTACCCTTCCCGCTACCGGAACCCTGCTGAATGGAGAACGTCGGATGATAGACCGATCTGCTTTCACTGCTCTCGCGCCGGCCACATTGCACGCTACTGTCGCAATCGTTGGTCATCCAATTCATCTTGGAACACTGGGACATGGCGTCGCTTTGAAGGCAGTTCTCGCCGCTTTTCGACTCCGTACGATCCACAGCCTGCTCCTACTAACGTTCAGGGCCGAAGGTTCAGCCGGTCACCATCACCCCAAGGCCGCCGATCTCTCTCGCCGATGATTTCTCAATCCAGGTCCCCTGCACGACCTGGGCCCTCAACCTCGGGAAACTAGACCATGCAGCTCCCGGAGGTGACGCTGCATTAACGACCCATTCTGCAAATCCTCTGTTGACGATTCCTACACGCCGCAATATTTTGGACCTTTTGGTGGATGACGTTACCGTTACAGCCCTCATAGACACTGGTGCACAAATTTCAGTCATGAGCGCTGCTCTCTGTATTAAACTGGGAAAAGTGATCACGCCTCCTAATAAATGTGCAGTAATGCTTGCCGATGGGAGCACATCTGCCGTTCTTGGCATGTGTGCCTCTCGCGTGTGTATTGCTGGGCGCCAGACCGTCGAATTGTTCACCGTGCTTGAGCAGTGCCCACATGACGTGATTCTTGGCCTCGACTTTCTCTCTGCGCACTCCGCCCTTATCGACTGGTCGACGGGTCTTCTTCAGTTGGAACTGCCTTTTGACGCCGCTGTTGCCCATGACGCTCAAAGTCGCCTTTGTGCCACCGAGTTCCTGCATCTTCCGCCGCAAGCCGCGACTTACGTGCAGCTCGTGTGTGATCCGCCTGTGCGCGATGGTGAATATGTCGTTTCACCTATTACCGACGTTGTGCTAAAGCACTCCATTGCTGTCCCGCACACCGTGGTGAGAGTATGCCACAATCAGACCCATCTGTCTCTTTTGAACTTTGGTTTCTCCACGCATGTGCTGCCTGCTGGTATTAAACTAGGCATCATGTCGTCGTTGCTAGAGTGTGATATTTCGGAACTGTCGGCTCAGCAACCTACTCCGCACGTCAACTTGCTCACTGCGCCCAACCTGTCAAGCATTGACATTGCCAAAATGATAGCGCCAGATCTTTCGCCCTCCAAAGCACAAGACCTCCACCGTCTGTTGACATCCTATGCGGACATATTCGATCTTGACAACAACCCTTTAGGCCAGACATCAGTTGTGACCCATCACATCAACACCGGTGATGCCAACCCAATTCATCGCCGCCCTTACCGCGTCTCCGCTGCCGAACTCTCTGTCATCCAGAAAGAGGTCGAGAAAATGCTCGCCAAAGGCGTCATCGAACACTCGTCTAGTCCGTGGGCATCCCCGGTCGTGCTTGTCAAGAAGAAGGACAACACATGGCGGTTTTGCGTCGACTATAGACATCTCAACAAGGTCACTAAGAAAGACGTTTACCCTTTACCAAGAATAGATGACGCCCTTGACTGCCTTCAAGGCGCAAAGTTTTTCTCGTCCATTGACCTTCGATCTGGTTATTGGCAGATCGCTGTTGACCCACGGGACCGAGAAAAAACAGCATTTGTAACTCCCGATGGGTTATACCAATTTAAAGTAATGCCGTTTGGGTTTTGTAATGCGCCGGCCACCTTTGAGCGCATGATGGACTCCCTTCTGCGTGGCTTCAAATGGTCCACTTGCTTATGCTACTTAGATGACATAAATGTTTTTTCACCGACGTTCGCAAGCCATCTACAGCGACTGTCCAGTATTCTCCAAGTATTTCGCAACGCTGGTCTCCAGCTGAACTCCTCCAAATGCCGTTTCGGCCGTCGCGAAATAACTGTACTTGGTTACCTCGTTAACGCATCTGGGGTACAGCCCGATCCGGACAAAATTCGCGCATTGACTCAATTTCCCGTGCCCTCTTCTCATAAGGATGTCCGGAGCTTCCTTGGTTTGTGCTCCTATTTTCGCCGCTTCATCCGAAATTTCGCCGATATTGCGCGGCCTCTCACCAAGCTCCTTAAAAAAGACGTTCCATTTACTTGGAATTCGCCTCAGAGTGCTGCATTTTCGGCGCTCATTGCAGCCCTCACGACTACGCCAAAATTAGCCCACTTCGATCAGACTGCCCCGACAGAAGTTCGTACGGACGCGAGTGGCCACGGAATTGGTGCTGTTTTAGCTCAGCGTCAGCATGGACGTGACTGTGTCATCGCTTACGTCAGCCGCCTTTTATCCCCTGCCGAGAGGAACTATTCCATCACCGAAAGAGAGTGTCTTGCTCTTGTTTGGGCTGTCGCTAAATTTCGCCCGTACCTCTTCGGCCGCAGTTTTACTGTTGTAACCGATCATCATGCACTCTGCTGGCTTTCCTCCCTAAAGGATCCCACGGGACGTCTCGGTCGTTGGTCTCTACACCTCCAAAAATACACCTTCTCGGTCGTGTATAAATCTGGTCACCTCCATCAAGACGCCGACTGCCTGTCACGGTATCCAGTGGATCCACCAGACGCCATAGAGAGAGCTACGGAGGCTTGCGTCTTATCAATATCAGACTTTCTTGATATCGCTTCTGAGCAACGCCGCGACCCGGATTTACTCCCCATCATAGAAAGCCTGAGTTCCGCTACTCCACCCACTTCTCTGAACTTGTATTTCCTTCATAAAGGAGTTCTCTACCGCCACAACATGCGCCCTAATGGTCCTGACCGCCTTCTCGTCGTGCCTTCCCATTTGCGTGTAGATGTTCTCCGACAGCTTCACGAAGAACCTGCCGCTGGTCACCTGGGAGTCACCCGCACTTATGATCGCGTGCGGCGCCGTTTTTTCTGGCCACGCCTATATCGCTCTGTGCAAAAGTATGTCGCCAGCTGCGACCTTTGTCAACGTCGAAAACGACCAACATCGCTTCCAGCTGGCCTTCTTTACCCTATTGAGATCCCTGCTGAACCATTCTACCGCGTAGGGCTCGACCTTCTCGGGCCATTTCCCACTTCTGCATCCGGGAACAAATGGGTTGCCGTGGCGACCGACTACGCGACACGTTACGCGATCATCCGCGCTCTTCCAACCATCTGCGCTACCGATGTCGCCGACTTTCTGCTACATGACATCATATTGCATCACGGCGCTCCTCGACAGCTCGTTACTGACCAAGGCCGATACTTTTTATCTCGCGTCGTCCAGGATATCGTGCGTTCCTGTTCCACGAACCACAAGTTCACAACGGCATACCATCCACAAACTAATGGACTTACAGAGCGCCTGAATCGCACTATCACGGACATGTTGTCAATGTATGTTTCTCCAGACCACCGTGACTGGGACGCAACGTTACCCTACGTCACCTTCGCTTACAACTCCTCCAGACATGACACCGCAGGCTATTCCCCGTTCTACCTTCTTTATGGACGGGAACCCTCTCTGCCTCTTGATACACTCCTTCCACCTGGTTCAAGCTCCCCTGTCACATACGTCCGCGATGCAATAGAGCGAGCCGACGCAGCACGACAGATTGCCCGAGAACGACTCATGCTTTCTCAAGCCTCTCAGAAAGATCGATACGATCGTCACCACCGCAAAGTTTCGTATGCACCAGCTTCTCTCGTACTCTTGTGGACCCCATGTCGTCACATCGGCCTCTCAGAAAAACTTTTATTTCGCTATGACGGACCATACAAAATCCTTCGCAAGATCACCAACCTCACCTACGAGATACAGCGAGTCGTCGACGAAGCGCACTCAATGCCACCACCATCCACTGTTGTGCACGTCGTCAGACTGAAGCCTTATGTGTCACCGAACACTCCCCTTTCGTGACAAGCGCCGGGTCGGCGCTTTAACGCCGCGGGGTAGTGCCACAAGACAGTAGTGGGATGGGGGCATAAAGCGGTAGAGGGTTCCTGGCTGAAAAGAAAAGACTACGAAGTGGATAGAGACTGGTTCCAGCCCGCCAGTGCGCCAGGCATTGTCATCGCGTGTAATCGTTGTAAATATCTGTAAATATACGTTTTCTTGTAAGAATATTATATTGAAGCACATATCTGATTTTGTTGAGAGCAATAATTTCATTGATGATCAGCAACACGAATTCCGTAGAGAGGTGTCTACAGTTGCTCAACTAGTCTTAACAATGCATGCCCTTTCTTTAGCGTTAGACAGACATATTCATATATATATATATATATATATATATATATATATATATATATATATATATATATATATATATATATATATATATAATATTTCTAGACTTCGAAAACGCCTTTGATTGGGTATCGCACACTAAGCTCATACAAAAATTGAAGCCAAGCCTCAAAAATTATTGCCTTGTGGCCTGGATTACTGCGAACCTCTCGTCAAGATGGAAATTTGTATTCATTGATGGCACGACCTCTCCTTCACCTTCGGTGGCATCTGGTGTTCCTCAGGGCTCTGTTCTCGGTCCTTTATTTTTCTTGGTATTCGTCAATGATATTGTTAAGGACATAGGCGTACAATTTCAGCTGTTCGCAGACGACTGCGTAAAATACCAAGAAATATCTGGTCCTAATGATCAGGTGCTACTAAATAGAGCACTAAGTACCATTGCGATCTGGCGTACTACATGGCAGATGACAGTTAGAAGCAAAAAAAAAAACAGTAGCAATAACCAGAACCCACAAGAAGCAACCACTCTAATTAACGTATTTCAGCAAAATTGAGCCATTAAGTCTTGTGCACAGTTATAAGTATATAGGAGTAATCATAACCTCCTATTTGCACCGGAATGAACATGTAGTGTTTACTGATAAAAAAGCCAACAGACAATTAGAACACCATCGGCACACGCTGGGTCATTCAACACCAGACATAAAATTATTAGCCTAGAAGACGTTTGTTAGGCCTATATCGGAGTATGCTGCGGCAGCCTGGGATCCCTGAACAGCCTCTAGTAAACAGAAACTGGAGGTTGTTCAAAGAAAATTCGGTAGGTTGATATACAACAGTTATAGTTGGGAAAACTTCCCCATCGCACCACTTACAGAAAGCAGGACCACAGGATCTTGAACAAGGCGCTACCACGACAGGCTGCAGTTTTTTTGTTTATTTTGTTACAAAATGTTACGGGTTCATTCATCTCAACTCATAGCACCCGCCATTAGCCGCTTAACTCGGTCTTATCACACACAAAAAAAGTGGCTGAGCTAAAGTGCAGCACGAACACTTTTCTGCACTCTTTCTTTCAACAGACAAGCGTCAAATGCAATGCCTGACCTTCTGATGTTATAGCACTGCATAACATTGATTCTTTTATGCATTTGATAAAGGATATGGCTCCGTAGGCGCTGCGGCGCTTCGTGGGCGTAATGTGCTGTCATGTATTCCCTTGTTTTGCCATGTTCAAATGAATGCTGAAATTGTTTCTTGTGCTATGTGAGTACGGGATAAGTGCTTGTATGCTAAGTGGGTTATAGTAATATGGGTAGTTTGGGCTTTGTGAGCGCTTGCTGCCACAAAGTTTGTTTGATCTTGTTGTTCTTGCATATAATTCGATATCACTCTTACACAATATATTACTTCATTTACTTCATTTTGATCTTCTTTTTTCCTAACTTGTCTTGTTTCTTATTTATGCCCCACTCCTAGCTAAGGCCTTCATGGAAGGCCAGTAGTATGTAACGAAATTAATAAATAAAGAAAATAAACAAATTTAGGGTAAATGATTCCACAGCTGTGCTGTATTGTGGTTCCTACTAGTCGAAATTGTTTATTCCGAAACCCAGAAGCGCCTTTCCACCAAAGTTTACTTTGGTGGAAATAACTGGGGCGAAACAGAAGGGTGAAATTAAAACTCGCTGGGACTCATCTCGACGTATGTTGATGGTAGACGTTAATGCAATTTAGCGTCGCAAGCACTTTGTCAACTTAATAATACGGCTCATTTAATTGGGTCTTCAAGAATTGCCAGAGTTGCTTTTCTAGCGTGGCGAATTCAAGTGACCGCTGTATTCTGGTCTACCGTTGAAAGGGGTTGTAGCGATGTGGAACCTATTTCTAGTCTTAGAAACACCTCTAGTCTTCTAAATATCTCAACAAAGCACCACATCCCGCATGTTAAACTGGTGTGCACGAACTCTAAACATTCACGGCCACATTCTACGCTCCACAAAAAATGAAGCGTTCTGGACCCTACAGAAAAAAAAAAGAACGTGCTTGAAAGCGTCATCAGCGGCGTTGGTTTCTTTTGACCGTAAACATATATTTCGGCGCATTCCACAGTAAAACACTATGAATAATTAAGTGATTTCACCTACTGCCATTTGCTTTTCTATCATCATCATGCCACCATCATACTTTAATTGTTGTTTTCCACGATCGCTGTCTTCAGCCATTATTACCACTACAGCTTCCTCCTTATAATGGTCGAATATATATATATATATAAATATATATGTATATATATATATATATATATATATATATATATTTATATATACATGCGTGTGTGGGGGGGGGTGCGTAATACTTTTCATATCATAAAAAATATCCACTATCATTTTCACCATATACAGTATTTCCACCATTTCAACCAACGAAACTAGCATCCACCAACCCAGGATTTCTAACAGGGTGGTGGCACGTCAAAATACAAAATAAAAAGACACAGATCTGTGCGAAAACGAACGACCCCGCTTCATTTGCGCAAGATGAATGTTGCGGCTAACAGCCAGATCGGCTGAAGATAATTTTTTACGTAAAAACATTGAAAAAGGGGGGCTTCTCCTTTTGAAAGTTCACTGAAGAAAGAGGCACAAACACGTACATGGATGGAATTGCTTGCTGTCGAAAAAAATTTTACGCACCACTTGAACTGACACGATACTCGACAATGTACGCGCATGAGTCATGCGTGACCAGTAGAGTACCTAAGCTTCGAAAAGAGCGCGTATATCTCGTGTGCCCTGCGCGCAATCTTTGACGTTGCCATCTGAGGAGTACTCCTTCACCACAAGCGCGCACCGCTTTTCCTGTTGGCAGAGAGATGGCTTTAGTGCTCTGGCACCCATAATTTGGTGGCGTTATTTTTTGAGGGGCGAAGCTTCTTATAATGGCACCTGTTCGTTCCTCGTAGTCGTTGTTCTGACATTTTGACTTCCAAGGTGGTGCCGGTCAGAGATTTCTTCTGTGCGTTGTTGAACAATAAAAAATAGTGCTCCATATACATGCCAATGGCTGCTAATGGGGAATGAGAGACAGGAGCATTAAGCTTTTAGTTATCGCGCACGCTGCGATCCCCATTAGCAGCCATTAGCATGTACATTGAGCACTATCTGAGAAGAAGGGATTCCTACGTTATACTCGCTGGGCGTAACCTGTTTAGTTTTAGAAAAGTTTAGCGGACGTTGGCCCACAGTGCCATGAATACAGTGAACTAGTATATATCGTTAACTCGAGGTGGTTAAAGTTGGGAAGTAGACCCGTAGCGCAAGCCGTAAAAAGTATGCGTGTGCCACCTCTCATTTAGTCCTTGGAATGTCCGCTGGGTGGCGGTGTTTCTATACGGGGAATATATGACGAAAAGATGCGAGATGGTAGTACTTGGAGTGTTGAATAGATGGACGAACGGACACACAGACAGATGCATAAATGGACGCATGAACGGACGCAGGGGCGGACGCATGGACGAACGCAGGGACGAACGCACGAACAGACGCACGCACGGACGAGCGGATGGACGCATGGACGGTTACAGAGATGGAAGCATGGACGAACGGAAGCAAGAACGAATGGACAGACGAATGCTTTGCCCCACTCTACATCAATCACTCCGTCGATATGCTGCCAATTTTTTTCTTTTTATTCACTGTAGTGTTTTTCATACGGTTGTTGCAGATTGGGTTGTAAGGCAACACACACACACAACAAAAGTGGGAGTTAAAAGAAAAAAATTACAATTATACAATATCGAAATACGTGTACGCTCATATTCTAAACAGTATGTATCAACAGAGTGACTTGTTGGGTGAGTTGGTTCATACTTAACAAGCTTATGGCGCGAAAAAAAAAAACACCGAAGACGGACAAGCGGAAGCTATCAACAAAACTTATTCCTAAAAGCGCACACACCCATATATATACAGGTCAACAGAGTCGCATGCCATGCCCCGCCGCGGTGGTCTAGTGACTAAGGTACTCGGCTGCGGACCCGCAGGTCGCGGGATCGAATCCCGGCTGTGGCGGCTGCATTTTTGATGGAGGCGGAAATGTTGTAGGCCCGTGTGCTCAGTTTCGGATGCACGTTAGCGAACCCCATATGGTCGAAATTTCCAGAGCCCTCCGCTGTAGTGTCTCTGATAATCATATGGTGGTTTTGGGACGTGAGACCCCACAAATCAATCAAAGTCACATGCCATATTAACATAAAAAACCATTTTGATGTCATGTAACATGTTTGAGGGTGAGGCCCTCAATCACCCTACACAACACCGAGATGGATTAACAAAGTGCGTGCCACTAAAATATATATTTTTCTGCTAATATGACATGTGACTTTGTTGACCTGTGTATATATATATGCGCCATGACGAATAAATTTAGTTGATAATTTGCGCTTGTCCTTCTTTCATGTTTTTTGCGCCATAAGCTCGTCAGATATATGTATTAAAACGTGAACAGTTTTAGAAAGCCAGCTTAGTTCATCAGCTCAAATAAACAACAAATCAGCACTTGAACAACAATATTTTCAATGATGGCTATAACTCATGCCACGTGACAAAAAAGGCAAAAAAAAAGGCAAGTACAAGTATTCACACTCACGTTTGTAATGTCACTATTACGCTATTTTTGAAGGTTTTCTACTGAGATGCACTGTACAACTGATGATAATAAAACGTTCCAGTTTTTTAAAGTTCGTGGAAGGAACGAGTTTGCATATGCATCGATATAAAATTGTGGCACAATGAACATTATTTTATGCTTTTCTCCGAGAGTTCGCTTTGGATGAAGCATTAGGTACTGTGAAATGTAAATGTTAAATTGGTGTTTCAAAAGTAAAAACAGAAAACTAAGTCTTGCTACTAGGCGCCTCTGTGATAACTGCGGACGTTTCAGTTGTTTGAGCATCACTCTTACTGAGTCAGTGGACGAATACTTGGAGAGAATAAACCGTGCAGCTTTTCTTTGTACCACTTGGAGTTCATGTATGAGACCATTTTGAAAAGGATCTCATATAGCACTTGCATATTCGAGCGTTGGCCTAAAATAAGTTACAAACGTGGTTAGCTTGATAGATTGGGGTGCAAGCTTTATCCTTCTGAGCAGGAACAAAAGTTTGTTTTCCGCAGTGCTAGTGATATTAGTGACATAAGCTTTCCAGCTTTGGTTTGATATGATAGTTACTTTTAGGTATTTCAGCGCATCAACTTTAGTAAGTATTTGGGAGTTCACAAATTATTTATGGTCCTGTTCATTTTTCACTTTGTTCCATATCCTGAAGGCTACTGTCTTTGGCTCGTTTGTTTTCATTTTCCACTTTTCATACCAGGCTTCAATCACAGCCAGAGCATCACTCAGTATTTCTTCTTACCTGATATCACTAATGTTATAGTATATCAGGCAGTCATCTGCGTACCATCTTGCAGGGACATGTTTGCTGACACCAGAACTGATGTCAATTATGTACGCGAAAAATAAAACAGGATCTAAAACAGATCTCTGGGGTACGCCTGAGCTAACTGATAAGGTATTCGATTTTATGCCGTTCACTTCCACGTATTCTGTTCGACCAGACAGATATGCTTGATCCAGTCTACTAAGTACCGATTGATTCTAATTTGTGATATTTTGCTTAACAACAGAGAGTAAACAACTATGTAGAAGGCTTTAGAAAGCTCTAAACAAACCTCATCGAGCTGTTTTTTTTTTGTTGTTCAGAGCTCTGGAAAAGTCATTGATAGTTACCATAAGCTATGTGGTGGTAGAAAGGCGTTGCTGAAACCTGTGGTGGTTTGAAAAAGAAATGTGTTGTTTTGGTGAAAAAACATTGTATATGAACTTTGGTATAATATGCTCGAGTAGCTTGCAGCAACCACAAGTCAAGGATATAAGACAATAATTTCCGATTTGCTGCTTTTCACCTGTTTTATGTGTAGGTATCACTGTCGCCACCAGCCAATCGTCCAGATGCTGTTTTTCTGTTATTGAGGCCCATTTATTATTTCAAAGTAATAAGCTACGCATTCAACATATCATCGCAAAACGCATTAGGTATTTTGTCTATGCCAACAGATTTATTTTCATTCATTTCTAGAATAAGAGATAGAATTCCAACGTATCTCATTGCTAAATCAGCCATCGGTATGCCAGGGTATTGAT
The DNA here is from genome assembly GCF_013339725.1 of Rhipicephalus microplus. Classification (NCBI taxonomy): domain Eukaryota; kingdom Metazoa; phylum Arthropoda; class Arachnida; order Ixodida; family Ixodidae; genus Rhipicephalus; species Rhipicephalus microplus. The sequence goes on from NC_051169.1 coordinate 109,134,181, forward strand.
GAATAATCTGGGGTAGAGAGCCAACCCTATCTGTAGGTGTAAAACGGACTGGTAATATGAGTTAAAGCACGACGATACCACCGCAGAGTCAGTCACAAACGTATCATTTGCGACTATGCTGCATGATTACTCATCACTGCCCCAAGGGTAGTGCCAGCATCTTTGAGTTGATGAATTGATAAAGTTTGCGAGGATTTTCGTGTGATATTTATTTTCGCTTTTTGAGCATAGTGCGCAGTATCACTGATATATTTGGCAGTTTGAGTTTGTTCCTTTTTTGCTTTTCTTTCCTTTGCGACTGATCCTACGCTTAAGGTGTATAATATTTTGGCTATTGCAGGGGTTTTTTTTTGTTCGTAGTTTTCCTTGCATTAGTTATAAAGCTGTCAATGCTATGGAAGATGATTGCTTTAAAATGAATCCACACAACACTCACGTCATTCGCAGTGCTGAAGTTATCTAAGGAACATGAAAGATAATGAATTAGGCTAATCTAATCAATTAAGCTGCTTCCGAGAAATAAGACACATGCCCAACACGTTCTCTGATATACTATACACAGATTCATGTTTTATCTGAACGAATACTAGCTCGTGATCAGATATTCTCTTGTCAACTGCCAATTTATGATTGTTAAGCACCCGGCTAAAAGTACCCAATCTAGAATGGGCTTCACTGATCCTGCCGTACGTGTGCACTCATGAACTATTTGCGTTAGGTCATGAGCAAAAGCTATATCAATGAGCGCATCGCACTCAAAGCGTTCTTGTGAGCCTACAGCCAAGAAATTCCATACAATATTTGGTAAGTCGAAATCAGCGGAAAGAATGATACCGCCATTTCGCGGTTTATGTTCATTAAAATAAATCTTGATAACTTGCATTTCGAACAGGCTACTCAACAATTGACCACATTCATACTATCAATCAGGTAATAGAGAAATGCTCAGAGTATAACCAACCACTATACATAGCCTTTATAGATTACGAGAAGGCCTTTGATTCAGTAGAAATATCAGCCGTCATGCTAACACTGCGGAATCAGGGCGTAGATGAAGTATATATAAACATTCTGGAAGAAATCTACAGGGGATCAACTGCTACCATAGTGCTTCATAAAGAAAGCAACAGAATACCAATCAAGAAGGGTGTAAGGCAGGGGGACACAATTTCCCCAATGCTATTTACCGCGTGCTTACAGGAGGTTTTCAGAAGCCTAGAATGGGAACAGTTAGGGATAAGAGTCAATGGAGAATACCTTAGTAACCTGCGCTTCGCCGATGACATTGCATTGCTGAGTAACTCGGGGGACGAATTGCAACTCATGATTACGGAGTTAGACAAGGAGAGCAGAAAGGTGGGTCTTAAAATTAATCTGCAGAAAACGAAAGTAATGTACAACAACCTCGGCAAGAAGCAGCGCTTCGAGATAGGTAACAGTGCACTTGAAGTTGTAAAAGACAATGTCTACTTAGGGCAGGTAATAACCGCAGAGCCGAACCACGAGATTGAAGTAACTAGAAGAATAAAAATGGGGTGGAGCACATTCGGCAAGCACTCTCAAATTATGACAGGTAGATTGCCACTATCCCTGAAGAGGAAGGTATATAACAGCTGTATCTTGCCAGTACTTAGCTACGGAGCAGGAACCTGGAGACTTACAAAGAGGGTTCAGCTTAAATTGAGGACGACGCAGCGAGCAATGGAAAGAAAAATGGTAGGTGTAACCTTAAGAGACAAGAAGAGAGCAGAGTGGATTAGGGAACAAACGGGGGTTAAGGATATCATAGCTGAAATCAAGAAGAAGAAATGGACATGGGCAGGGCATGTAGCGCGTAGACAGGATAACCGCTGGTCATTAAGGGTAACTGACTGGATTCCCAGAGAAGGGAAGCGGGTTGGGGGGAGACAGAAGGTTAGGTGGGCAGATGAGATTAAGAAGTTTGCGGGTATAAATTGGCAGCAGCAAGCACAGGACCGGGTTAAATGGCGGAACATGGGAGAGGCCTTTGTCCTGCAGTGGACGTAGTCAGGCTGATGATGATGATGATGATGATGATGATGATGATATCTTGAAAATAAAAAGCTCGGATTTGTTAGGCGCTCTATAAATAGCACCGAGAAGAACAAAAGAATTACCAATCTTGACTTTGCACCATACACTCTTATGATTTTGGATTCCTTGCAAATTGATGCATTTGACGTAACCTTTAAGAATGGCAACGCCACTTCCTCGATACTCATGATCATTCCGCATTACCTTGTAAACAGGTATTACTACCTCGTTTTTTCGAATATTAAAATTTTCACACGTCTCAGTAACTGTGACCATGTGTGGGTCATAATTCGTTAGAATATATTTCAGGTCGCCAATTTTATTGAACAAGCTTCTAGCAGTTAAATTGAGGAAATGGGAGCTATCTTTTTTGTCAGTAGCGAATCTTACTTCGTGGCCGCTCTGCGCTGGAAAATTTGGGTTACGTTTAACCCTGACTCGGCGGATTTTCGCAAAGTCCCAATGAAAACCTTCACTAATAATGTACATTTTGTCGTAATTTTGACGCACACGCTGCCCCTCCTCCCTTTTTTTTGCAGCAAAGTTATCATGCAGATTGCGTTTTGCCAAGGTTTCCTTTGAAAAAATATCCAAGACTCAAATACCAGTTGCTTTCTGATTCTAAGTTTTTTTTGTAGACCTGTGCTTTTTCTCTGTACTCGAATAATCTGAAAACAACTCGGCGAGGGCTCGCGGTCTGTTTTTTAAATGCGAAGCGAAGCATTTTTTAGTGACCTTCAGCGACTTTCAGCGTATCTATCTATCTAGCCGTTTACGTTTGGGTGCTCTCGTGGTCACCCCTTTAACCTGACGTGATCCAGAAATTGCATGGGAGCGTAAGGAGATTTGACTAATATGACGCACTGGTCAAGACATGAATAATGTCACAATAATGTCACGTACGTCGTCAAACACTTCCTGCCAGACAGTAGCACATACCCACGGGCGGGTATATGCCGCTGGTATGCGTTTATGTGCCACAGGTGATAGTAACTTAGTATCTACCCAGGAATGACTGAAACGCACATGGGCAATTTTAACGCGTGAGCGTTAAGCAATACCCGCCATCAGTAGCATCGTCTCCACGAAGGCCTTGAATAAATATCAGTGTTCAGAAAAACCTGACATAGGCAGCGTTCACCCCCCGACGAATTCAAATAATGAATTTCACGGTGCCAGCAGGAATCGAACCAAGGCATTCTGCGTGGCAGTCATGCTTTCTACCACGAAGCTACGCCATGTCACGGAACTACTTTTCAAAGAGATGCTAATCTTCGTGAGACGTCAATAGTGGTTGCAGTGCTGCCTACTCAATTTTATAAACATTACATATGTACCCCTTCGAAACAGCTGTCACGTCGGGTTGTCGTCAATTGTGGTTAGGTGCCATGCACTGAAGTTGATTTTTGTATCAGTGTCGGGCCAGCATTTTCGCGAGCATCAGCGCTTCATATGAGCTTCTGGTGTTGCTAATACGCATGTTCCGGTTGACATCGTTGTGCAAGTGCAAACAGCTGGTTATGTGAGCACCTGCAACTGTTCAGCACATATCTGTACATGCAACATTTGCACATATATTTAGCGTTATTTCATGACGTGTCGCTCAATAAAAAATTTCCAGCATGGTGCCCTACCCTGCGCATGCTTCGCATAAGGTCGATTTCTAGGTACCTGGGATCTGCCGATTTTTTTTTTTCAATTCTGTGTAAGCGTTCGACAGTGTTTAGTGTGACATTCAGTTTTGTTTCCATCACATCATTTAGCACAATATTGAGCAGGTCTTATGTTGTTTCATTCGTTCCTGTGGTATGCCAAATCAAATTAAGTTGGTCCTTCAACTCCTGTCTTCAAAGCTAATTAGACTATCATAATGCATTTGAACAGTTGTGTGCAGTTTCCATACTGTTTTTGTAGCTTTTTCAATTTCTTTGAGAATCTGTAGGCTGTCCTCGACCTCTTTAGGGCGTATGCTTAGCCCCTGCACTTCGCTTTGAATGACCTCTTGGCCCTCACATATATCCTTCAGAAGAGCTTGTGTAGCTCGTGCATTAAGTCCCGGGTTTTGTTCCGCATCCCAGGACACGCATGTACAAGGACACGCACGTACAAATGAAGAATATAGGACCTTTGAGTAAAGTGGTCATGTCTTTTAAGACCATGGAGTGAGTAATAACTAACCTTTTCGAGGAACAGAAGTCAATTTTGAATTGACATAGCATCCAGCATGTCGCCTTGCTGGAATTATTGGTGGAACGCCAGCAGTGTGTCGACAAATTACGGAAATTTTAAAACCTTTAACTGTTGATCTCGGTAGCACCGTACTGCGTAGTTCAATTACTTAGTGCATACCATTATTTTTATTATGCTACTGGAGAATTGTATATTGCGGAATACTACAATATATCAATAAAATTGAAACTGGCTTGTGTTAGTGAAGATTGCGTAACACTTCATTCTGCCTGATGGACAGAGTCCTTTGAACCGCTAGTATTTATGCGTGGGAGGTGTTTTTGAACTTGCTGTTCACCCACTACGTGGTCTTGTGAGAATACGCAGAGTAACGTACGTGCTTTTTGTAATGTTGATTGGCTTTAATCAAAGAAGACGTTATGATATGGACATTTCAGCCATTGTTCATCATCATGCAAACACTTCGATATTTTTTTAGGAATAACATTTCCAAAGTGGTGGTAAATCGCAGTATAGTTGCTTTTGTTATTTTAATATACAGTACTCGTAGCCTTCTCAATAGGTTATTGTCACGGGATCTCTGTTTTGCAGTTGAACAATTTTTAAAATAATTAGGATTGATTTGATAACAAGTACCTACATTAGCAACATTAGTTTATAAAATATTCTATAACTAATATCTCAAATTATTTATATCTAATAACTTTTTCTTACGTGTAATTCGTTCTATGCCGATTCCCAAAAGAGGGCGTGACCCAGGAAATCATCACTATCGTCAAATTTGCTGACGCTTTAAGGTGAACATATTCGACAGTCATCTGTCAGGCTTGGTAAAAATTCATACGAATAAAATAAACTCTCCAGTCACTAATGTTTTTAAAGTTAAACTGTGAAAACAGTAGTTTGACCCAACGTTTCAGGACCTATTCGGTGCCTTCTTCAGGAGTCGCATGTTCCGCCGGCTCCGCAGCTATCGACGTTTTCTGGTGATGTTCCTTTTTTCAATCGGGCACTTTCCGTCATTCTTGGTGCTTCGGTGTTTTTGTTTTCACAGGCTCTACAGGACGCGTATATACATTCTTAAAGGGGGCACCGCAATTTCGCTTAGCGGGTGGCACAGTCTCTGGTCTGGCAAACCACTGAAGAGCGTGAAGTCCGCAAATCTATAAAAGGTATTTGTACTGTTGCAGCAGCTGTAGGTTTTTTTTTCTTGCTGGCGTGCTGAATTTCGACTCAAGCGATGCAATAAATAGGTAGAAATTGAATTTGTCAGACGTTCTTTATTGTTTGGACGCATTCAAGATCGAGTATACTTTTATTCGATGCCGTGAACGTGCCACTAATGGTTGTAGTCGTATGTTTTTTTTTTGGGGGGGGGGGCACTCTATCTGTTGTTTGTCGGCACTCTTTCAATAGGATTATTTCGACCCGTCCGAGCAGGGCAGGCAAGTGCTGGCGCCCCTTGAATATACAATGAACTTCTTTCCTGGAGTGTCTTAATTATGTTTGAATAAACTTGCACCTATTTTATGTTCTCCCAGCGGGTGCCACCCGTACGTGCGATTGTGCGTAAGCGCGCACTTCCGACTTCTTGACGACGACGGCATTTATTTGTTGCTCACCAACTCTTGTCCGTGTCATGCTCGAACTTTGATGAACGTTTGTTACTCGCTCATTTATTTCCCGTGGTGAGAATAAAATCAGAACTGGTATTGCTTGTAAACAGAAAGCGATGATGAAGTTTGCTGCCAGGACGAATGTTTCTTTTGTTATTTTGTTTTGTGTAACAGTCGTGCTCATGACATTCGATCGTATTGCGGTGGCGATAAAGTGAACGTAGGTACAATGGTGGCCACACTAGTGGTGCTAAGATGTTTTCTAGTGGAAAGTGCCGTACATGACCGCTAATGACGGGTCGCGAATCTAACCCTATCCGGTGGTCATATGACCGAGTGCAACAGGAAAATGTGTAATGTAGGAGGGTCAGAAGGAACCCACCTCTACCACTACTATAGAGCAGGTTGCCCAGTGGAACGCTGGGCATTCAAGGTTAATGCGTTACTTGCCTATGTAGAACTTCTCACGTAAACATAAACAATGTACCATGCAACGGTGAACGATGCGCGTTTAGTGATGCGTGCCGCATACTAATCAGGCGGCAGTTTCTTTTTTTAACGCGATAGCGCTTAAGAGCTCATGTCGCAGAAATTCCACCGTTGGCGGTGGCACTGTTAGATCGTTGCAAGGTTGTGAGCGAAAAATCGTGCGCAAGCGATAAATTGAGAAAAATGCAAATAGAATATCGAGTAAAATTATCGATCCCATTCACGATCGAACCCGGGCCGTTCGCGGGGTGAGCAAGATTCCTACCACAAAGCTACATTGTTACTTGCGGTTTCTTTGAAAAAAAAAAAACACTGCATAAATGGCATGTAGTGAAATGAGGCTCCCTAACGCATTTAGTTATTGTCATGACAATAAAAACCCATTCGACGATTTGCCGGCGCATTTGGGGGGCCGTCAAACCACGTCGAAAAAGACCGTGATAGTGCAGTCATTGCCGCTAAAAACACACAGGAACTTTAAAACAGCTCTAAAATGTACAACAATGTCCATATAGCGGTAAACATATCATGCCTTTCCAGAGGCGTTGATCAAGCAAACAACAAACGCTAGATGACGTACTGCCATCTGTGAGGCATTGTGAGACCATTTATGCCCTCATCGTGGCCGCCTGGAACAACGCGCGTTGCGGTCGCCCGCGCCGATCTAGGCGGCCGTGTCCTTCTACATGGCAAGGCCGTGGCGTAGATCTTGGAAGCTTCGCGATTGTGCTTTAGTTTAAAAACCTGTATGTAATATTCAAGCACGCGCTAATACAACTTACTGTGTGCACACGATTGTGTGTGTGTGTGTGTGTGTGTGTGTTTGTGTAACAAAACCAAATAATAAGTATGCACTTAGCGGTTGAAGGGCGCACTAGGGTCATGATTTCGCTATCAGGTTAAACATTTAAAGGCGAAGTTTAAGGTCTCCCAGTTTTTTTTTTCTGTATTTCGTAAATGAACCAACACTCACAGAGTGGCTTTCCGTTCATCTTTCGTTAGCTAATATTGTAACGATGTTGAAGGACTCGGGGTATAATAAAACGTATTTATTAAAGGGCGAACCTGTGCCCAAAACTCAAAGGGACTATGGTCGTAGCACGTTACAGCAGAACACCAAGATATATTTTTCTTCTACTTCTTCAAGAAGAGTCCCACGCGCGTGGCGCACATCAGCAGGGGCCAGCTGGGTTCTCGTGCTATCATCATCGTCTCTGCGCAACACTACACGGCGCGCATGTATGTCACTGTGCGCGTGGTGATGGGCGCGTTGTTTGAATGCAGGCACTATGTCGTGGCATAATCTCCCTCCTCATACGCATCGTTCCGATGCATCAGGCAATGAATAGATTCGTGGTAAGCGTCACTGGTCTTCCGGTGATCTTTCATAGTACGGCTTCATCCGGACTACATGTACAACCTCTGTAGGGTTGCGGCGTTTTGAGCTCCCGTGTGTAGCGGATCTGACTTGGTAAGTTACATCGCTTACACGATGGAGTACTTTGTAAGGCCCGAAGTAGCGGCTAAAAAGTTTTTCAGAAAGTCCACGGCGACGCACTGGGGTCCATATCCATACTTTGTCACCTGGTTGAAAATGCGCTTCGGTAAGACGCTGATTGTACCGATAGGAGTCAATACGCTGTTGGCGGCGTATTCTGTATCTCGCCATCTGTCGTGCTTCCTCGGCTCTTTGCAGGAAGTCGTCTAGGCCAGGTGGATTGCTGCTTTCATCATTCAGTGGTAACATGGCATCCAGTGGAGTGGTGACTCTTCGGCTGAATACAAGTTGAAATGGTGTCACTCGCGTTGTTTCTTGAACGGCTGTATTATATGCGAACGTGATGTAGGGCAATATTTCATCCCACAGTTTATGTTCGACGTCGATATACATTGAAAGCATATCAGTCAGAGTTCTGTTCAAGCGCTCCGTTAGGCCATTTGTTTGAGGATGGTATGCTGTAGTTCTTCTCTCGTCTGTATGGGTCATTCGCATCAGACATTTCATTAGGTTAGCGGTAAAAGCGGGGCCACGATCTGTAATTACAACGCTTGGTGCACCATGTCTGAGGACTATGTTGTTGATTAAGAACTTGGCAACTTCAAGAGCTGTTGCAGTGTACAGCGAGTCAGTCTCAGCGTAGCGAGTAAGATAGTCCGTGGCTACGACTATCCACTTCTTGTGTGCAGCCGATGTCGGAAACGGGCCTAGGAGATCCATACCGACTTGTTGAAATGGGACATGCGGTGGTTCTATTGACTGGAGGAGGCCTGCAGGTTTCACGGATGGAGTTTTGCGTCTTTGACACTCACGGCAAGTTTTCACATAGCGCTGAACTGATGATAACAGTTTTGGCCAGTAGTATTTTCGGTGAATTCTGGCGAATGTACGGCTGACACCCATGTGCCCAGATGTTGGCTCATCACGACATGCGTGCAGAATCTCGTTTCGTAAAGGTGTAGGTACAACGAGTAAAAACTTGTCACCATGAGGCTTGAAGTTTCTCTTGTAAAGGACCCCTTCCCGAAGACAGAACGAAGGGAGCCCTCTGGATAAAGTGCGTAGGACTTTAACGTTGAGTCCTTGGAGACGCTGTATAAGCGGTAGCAAATCGGGGTCATTTTGTTGTTGTTCAGCGATTTCTGATGCCTGGACGACGCCTAGAAACGGGAAGTCTTATTCCTCCGGCTCACTTGTCTCCACTGGTGCGCGTGACAGGCAGTCGGCATTGCTGTGCTTTTTCCCAGATTTGTATACCACAGTAACATCGTACTCTTGTAGCCTAAGGCTCCATTTTGCTAGTCGGCCAGATGGATCCTTAAGATTCGCCAGCCAACACAGGCAATGGTGGTCACTTACTGCTCGGAATGGTCTACCGTAGAGGTACGGCCGAAATTTACCTATGGCCCAAACGACCGCGAGACACTCTTTTTTGGTTGCAGAGTAATTTGTCTCAGCTTTCGAAAGCTTGCGGCTGGCATACGCTAGCACTTTTTCTTGGCCGTTTTGCCGCTGGACAAGAACGGTTCCGAGGCCGACGTTACTCGCATCAGTGTGAACTTCAGTTTCGGCAGTATCATCGAAGTGGGCGAGGATTGGAGAGGCTCGCAGGCGTGTTCTTAACTCATGAAATGCTTCCTGTTGTTCGCTTTCCCACCTAAAGGGCACCTCGTCTTTTGTCAGATTAGTAAGTGGTTCAGCAATGTCCGACAAATTTTCCACAAATCGCCGATAGTACGCACATAAACCCAGGAAGGGACGTACTGGCTTCTTGTCTTTGGGTGTCGGGAACTTCGCGATGGCAGCTGTCTTTTCGGGATCTGGCCGAACGCCGTCGGAGCTGACGACGTGTCCGAGGAATCGAAGCTCTTCAAAAGCGAAGTGGCATTTTTCTGGCTTGATGGTCAAGTCTGCTGAACGAATGGCTTCTAATACTATGCGGAGTCGCTCTAGATGTTTGTCGAATGTAGCGGAAAATACGACAACGTCATCCAAGTACACCAAGCAGGACTGCCATTTCAGTCCCGCGAGGACAGCGTCCATCATTCTCTGAAACGTAGCTGGCGCTGTGCACAGGCCGAATGGAAGCGCTTTAAATTCGTAGAGTCCGTCTGGGGTTATGAATGCCGTCTTTTCACGGTCGCGCTCATCTACCTCAATTTGCCAATATCCGCTCTTGAGATCAAGGGAGGAGAAGTATTTCGCACTCCGTAGTCGATCAAGTGTATCATCGATACGCGGCAGAGGGTATACATCCCGTTTTGTTACGCTGTTCAGTTTCCGATAGTCGACGCAGAATTGAAGGCTGTTATCTTTCTTTTTAACAAGCACTACGGGAGACGCCCATGGACTGCTGGAAGGCTGGATCACGTCATCTGAAAGCATTTCCTCCACTTGTTTCTTGATGACGTCTCTTTCCTTTTGCGATACTCGATATGGGTGTTGGTAAACCGGTCTCGTGGCTTCTTCTGTTATAATCCTGTGTTTTGCAAAAGCCGTGCGTCGCACCATAGAGGACGTTGAAAAGAGTCCGAAAACTCTTTTATAAGGGCGAACAATCGTTTCTTTTGATATTCTAGGAGCCTATAATTGACGTTAGCTGATGCGTCGACGTTGCAGGTCTCTTGTGGAGTGGTTGGCGTTGTCGCTAAACTGCATAGTTCAGTCGCCATGCAGAACACGTGGAAATAGGCGATAGACATACCTTGCGCGATGTGCTGACATTCATTCCCAAAATTCGTAAGGAGGACAACTGAGCGGCCATTCGTTAAGTGAACAACACCCCTCGCCACGCAAATTCCTTTGTATAAAAAGAGCTCTACGTTTCCATCCGCTATTCCTTCGTGGTCACAAAATGCCTTATTTTCAACAAGCACCATTACACTACAGCGTGGTGGCACTGTGACGTCATCATCAACAACGCGCAGAGGAGTAAGACGTCGCTTTTCCAATTCCTCCACCGACATAGCTTTTTCGGTCGAAAACGTTACACTGGGTCTGCGCAGATTAATTATGGCTCCATTGGCTTGCAGAAAATCCATTCCTAGTATAAGCTCCCTCGAACAGTCCGGCAGCACGATGAAGTCTGCAACGCAAGTGAAGCCTCTTATTTCGAGCCTTGAGGTGCATCTGCCGAGCGGTGTAATAGTGTGGCCACCTGCCGTGCGTATCTGTGCCCCACTCCATTTTGTCACAACCTTTTTCAGTTTCTTCGCCAATTTGTGACTCATTACCGAATAATAAGCGCCGGTGTCAGCTAAAGCATTTAGCTCGTATCCGTCTATTTTCAACCGCAAATCTGAAGTAATCTTCGCACTGCTGCGCTTATCCTCTGTAAACATATCATCGTCACCTTGAAACCGTAATGTAGGATCTTCGCAACTGTCGTTATCAGCGGCCTCACCTCCACAGGTCGCTTGCTGTAGTTTTCCTGGTGTGGGCTTGTAGAACGGTGTCCAGACCGTGCGCAAGAAGCACGTGGGCTGGGCGATTAGTAACGCCTGGGCGACGGCGATCTTGGCTGATGTTGGCGTGGAGTGAGTGGGCTCTGGCGCGCGGACAAGTACTCTTCGATCTCCGTTGGCCGTTCACCGTTTAGAGGGCATGGTGCGCACAACGGAAAGCCCCTTAATCCCGCCTGTCGGTAAGGGCAGAACCTATACAGGTGACCTGCTTCCCCACAATGGAAACACAAAGGCCTGCGCTCATGGTCACGCCAGATGTCACTTTTCCGGGGCCTTTGATCCACGTAGCGAGCTACACCACGGGCTCGTGGCAGGTAGGTAGCCGTCGGTTCCAGTGGACGAGGTGCGCTGCGTACCGTTTGTGGGCAAGGAGAGACCATCGTAACTGCTGCGTTGGTGTGCGCCACGGGTTCTCTGAGTATTTCAGAGTACGTTGGGATGCGTTGGATCGGCTGTGGCACACGCTCCGGCTCACGTATCATCTGCCTCAGTTCATCTCGTACTACGTCGACGACAGACAGTGTCGCTGTAGTGTGAGGTGCTTGCAACTTGCTGAGCTCTTCCCTGATCACCGACCTGATGAGTTCTCGCAGAACGTCCATGTCTCTTTACTGACGTCCAGAGAAGACATTGGCAGGTGCATAGTTTATGTCTCGATTGTACTGTCGAGCCCGCTGTTCTAGCGTTTTCTCGATGGCTGTCGCTTCCGTATGAAACTGCGCAACTGTTCGTGGTGGGTTGCGGACGAGAACAGCGAATAGCTCTTGCTTCACCCCACGCATGAGGTGGCGTAGCTTCTTGTCTTCGGTCATATGGGAATCTGCGCGCTTGAACAGGTGGATCATGTCCTCGATATACATTGCGACACTTTCGTTGGTGAGTTGGTTCCTGGATTCGAGCACAGCCTGCGCCTTTTCTTTGCGATCCGCGCTGGCATAAATCGCCAGAGCTTGTCGCCGAAATTCATCCCAGGTCGTAAAGCAGGTTTCGTGGTTCTCATACCACGTCTTTGCGAAGTCCTCCAAAGCAAAGTATACGCGGCGGAGCTTCTCTCTCTCGTCCCAACCGTTCAAGCGTGCCACTCTCTCCAAGAGGTTCAGCCAATCTTCTACGTCTTCATACGAGTCGCCATGAAATACTGGTGGCTGGTGAGGCTGATTTATCACCACTTCGGATGGTGTTACATGACTTGTCATGGTGGCGGCGTCCATTGACTGAGTTCCCCTTGGCGTAAAGTGGAGTGGACTGAATTCTGGTGAATCACCTCGAAGACGGCGACTGGTCCTCTGATGCACAGGTGTCGGCTCCGCAGGATCAACTGGCTGGTGGTCGGGACTGCGCTGTCTTGCGTTCGTAGGGCTTTGATTCATTACCCAGCACGCCCACCAGAAATGTAACGATGATGAAGGACTCGGGGTATAATAAAACGTATTTATTAAAGGGCGAACCTGTGCCCACAACTCAAAGGGACTATGGTCGTAGCACGTTACAGCAGAACACTAAGATATCTTCTTCTTCTACTTCTTCAAGAAGAGTCCCAAGCGCGTGGCGCACATCAGCAGCGGCCAGCTGGGTTCTCGTGCTATCATTATCGTCTCTGCGCAACACTAGACGGCGCGCATGTATGTCCCTGTGCGCGTGGTGATGGGCGCGTTGTTTGAATGCAGGCACTATGTCGTGGCAATATCACCATAAAAAGATTAAAAGCCACCGTTCACCCTTAAATATGCTAAATTGTTCCACAACTCCACTCAGCCAAGCCACAGCCAGTACACTTTATGCCGTAGGCACTCTTCAGAAAAGAAGGAAGCTATAGGCGTATCAGCAAGGGAGCAAGGGGGGCGCTAACCGCTTCACTCAAAACAGTTGCAAAGGCTAAGCCCCCCCCCCCCCCGTCTGTCGATAGGGCTCCCTGTGGCTGCACACTGGGGAAACGAATAAGACGAAGTTTTCGTTCATCAAAGCACTCACTTATCATATTACGAAGGAATGAAAATATCACAAGGGATTGCTACAATACAGTGAAACTTTCCCAACAGTTTTGTTGTGACGATTTCTTTCAGGGTCTCTCGCGTTGCGGTCCACCTATGAGACACTTTCGTGCCTCGTGCTCTGGCATTGCAGAGTAGGTTAGCGCTGAACCGGGGCCTATAACACTCCATCACCTGTTCATGCTTTTATTCTGTTTTGACTCAGCGATGCAGTTATGGATGGCAAAAAAGGAACTTTTAAATGCGAAGCATTTCTCAGCGAACTTCAGCGGCATTGAGCGTATCTATCTATCTATCTATCTATCTATCTATCTATCTATCTATCTATCTATCTATCTATCTATCTATCTATCTATCTATCTATCTATTTATCTATCTATCTATCTATCTATCTGGCCGCCTACGACATTTAGCTCTCCTGGCCGTTTCGATAATGGTATCAATACCAAACTTGGTATGGCATAACATGACTACATGAAGAACATATTTCATTAGTCATAACAATAAAATCAAGACATGTATGTTATGAATGTCATTGTTTACATTTCATTGTCCTGCAGCTTTTGTTGTGGCTTCATTTACATGACATGTTGCAAAACTTGATTTATTGATATCTGGGGTTTAACGTCCCAAAACCACTATATGATTATGAGAGACGCCGTAGTGGAGGGCTCCGGAAATTTAGACCACCTGGGGTTCTTTAACGTGCACCCAAATATGAGCACACGGGTCTACAACATTTCCGCCTCCATCGGAAACGTAGCCGCCGCATCCGGGATTTGAACTCGCGCTCTGCGGGTCAGCAGCCGAGTACCTTAGCCACTAGACCACCACGGCGGGGCATGTTGCAAAATTAGTATGGTATGACAGGATTGCATGGCGAACACAAGCGACAGACCCTAACATAAAAACCATGACATACGTGTCATGGAAACATGACTACATGCTACACTCAAGATGCGCTCGCGCTCGTTTCACTAGCGTCACTCATACGAAACATGGTATTACAGTATGTGAATGGATGACGACGGTATGCCGCTGGTGCAAACATGATAATCTTGAGATGCGTGTCATGTAACAACATCACTACATTCTACACTCATGATGCCCTGGCAGTCGCTTTGCTAGCTTCACTTATACCAAATTTGGTGTTACGGCCTAAGAATGGATGACGAATGTGTGATACTGGTGCAAACATCATAAACATCAGATGTGTGCATTGTAACAACAAGGATACATGCTACGCTCATGATGCACTCACGGCCCTTTCGCTAACTTCAAATGTACCAAACTCGGTATTACTTGACGCGAACGAACGACGTAGGTGAATAACACATTCAAACATAATAATCACGAAATGCGTGTGATTTAACAACTCGACTGCATGCCACATTGATTATGCACTCGCGGCCGTTTCACTTGCTTCATATATGTCAAGTTTGGTATTACGTGACGTCAATGAATGACGAAGGTATGTGACTGGTGCAAACACGATAATCATGAGATGTGTGTCATGTGAGAACATGACTACATGCCACAGTCAAGGCGACAATACATTTCGACGTGACGCAGTGCGCGTGCTCACCGACGTTCATCTCGTTGCGTCACTCCGGTTTTGCCAGGCTAAGCGCCTGTCCTGCCACATACTCACAGGCGCGCGCCACACTGCGTTGCTAGCTCGGGAACAAAAGTGGGGCAAGAGAAATCTTCTCGAGTCGTGATTCATTGTTGTGATAACTTGGCGCGCGACAATGATCGCGGCCACATACTAAGCGACATACGAGACAAGCAGCAAACTGTGTAACCTCCACTCATTTGGTGCCAAGGCATACTGAGGATTCCAGCTGCACATTTGGTGAAACGTTCATATAGTTTTGGTATATTTTGCTGTGTTAAGTAGGAGTCTAAACTTTTAATCACGAACTGGCCTGTCTTTTGGCACCTTTTTACATCTGCTTTTTAGTTATAACTCTGCTTCATCCTGTGGTGTACCAAAAAACATGCTAGAAATTTTATTTTGAGGTCTTGGATGATTGTTTTTATTTTGTTTTAGGTACATATGCAAGTGCCGGAAGAAGAAAATAAGCAGCAGATTTTCATCTTACTTGACCACCAATGCAGCTGATGAGGAGTGACAGAAAGGAATACTACGCTGTGAGTGCCATCTGTTAGGTAAGCACCATATTAGGTGGCAATTTTAAACTACTAAGAATTTTCTTTGCGCATTATTTAAAATATTTAGCTCAACGAACATTGCCACCCTGAAAATAACTAGGTACACTAATTATGTTTGAGCTGAAGAACTGAAATCGCATTGTTGATTCTTTGCCATCATTAATGAGTTAGGAGCTAATCATTCAGCTCAATAAATTTTCATAAATTTCATCTATGCACTATTTAGCTTTCGTCACTGCTGTGCTTGTTTCACTGCTGGATTGTTACATAGCTTCCTGTCATTCCTGGCACAGCTTTCATAGGATGTTGCAGACAGATTTTGTCAGCCAATTCTCTGCATTTTTTCAGAGAAGTGTTTTCATTTATATAATTTCTTTGCTTGATAAGCTACTAGTATGGGTCTAATCACTTCCTCTTCATAATGCAGGCCCTCATTGCCAACCGATTGTCTCCCATCATGTCTTATTCCTTGGTCGTCACAGCCATCACCCTGCAATTGCTGTTTGCCGACATCGTCGACAGTGTACCCCTCTTGGACGTACCCTGACCTGGCAAGCTTGTTCACTCAAGTCGAACCACATTGGCAAAGTCTCGAGCAAAGACTAGCAATTTCAACATGCTGCTCAGTTTGCATATGTGAACTCCACTGGGCATGTGAACTGTCGTGGCGGTGTGGCTGTTGCTTCTCTGATGATGATGCAGGTTGGTGTTCATTTGTCATTCTTCTCTAAAAGATTGCATTTCCTGTGCCTGCTGCTGTTCCTGCGCCCACAAGTATGATTGCATGTGTATCCGTAGTTGACATTTATGGTGTTATATTTTTTAGAAAAATAGGGTACTCGGTCATCATATTCTTTCTGAATACGTTCGAAAAATCAACTTCCTTCCTAACGACTTCCGCAAACAGGTGAGAGTACTTTGCCACTTTTCCAAAGATGCGCATAACCACTTGCTACAAAGTACCAACTTGGAAGCTGCTTTCACTGCGAATCCAAAACATTTGAAATCCTAAAATTAGTGGCACACACAATGCAAGAAATGCATAAATGAAAAATACTAGACAGTTATGCAGAGCAGTGCATAACAATCTAAAAAGAACTTGAGCTCACCTCTAGATACAAGTAATAAAGATTGGACTGAACGCACAAGAATAATTGTGTGAAGGGAGTTTAATCATCCAATGGACAAAGGGACAACAACTTGATAATGAACTGAACAGAAAATAGTTGCAAGCCTTGTGTATTCGTTTCGTGATCAATATTTCTCACTTGGTTGTGGTGGGAGGGCACTGTTTTGCGCGAATTACACTGAGCAGTTGCTCTACTGAGTGCGGTAGGCTTTTTCTGACCGGGTGTCAGCTACCGTAACTTTCATAGGCGTATTTTTTTATGTAATCAATCGGCCACATTTATTGAGCCGCTTTTCACTGAATGCGTGTCAGGTAGTAAGCATGAAATTCAGTTGCTTTCAAACTGATGAGCTTCTTTTGATGTGCAACATGTTTTGCTACACAGATATCCGCAGGTTTTTTTGTTTTGGTAAAAACAAGCTGTACTTGAGGGGCATGTGCCAGTTTTTCAATGCTGCTAAATTGTCTATGTTCATGAAATTATGACATCGACGGTCAAAAGCAGTGGCAACCATCAATAAATACAATGGTTGCGTCACTGTTAGAAAATTACCGACAAGGCAACGGCTGTCTATGGTATTCGTGTCGTTCTATGTATTTAACACATACCTGTTTCGCCAGTGTCTTTTCCCTTGCCTATCCACTTTCCCACTAATATTGTAAATACTATAGATAAAAACTTTTTTCGTGAAACTTTTGCTAAAATTGTATCAACAAGTTGTGTTTTCATTTTGCACCTGTGTTTGTTTTTTACGACCCAGCAGTCGAAATAGTATGAAGGAAACTGAGAACATGTCTCACTCATAATTTTTACTGATTGCTTAAAATGTGTTTTGTAACGCTGCCATTCATGTCTTGCTCTGTGACAAAGACAAATAAATAAATATGAAGCAATCTTCGTAAATAAATGTCTTTTTTACATACGGGATTCAGGCACTTCGACACGTTCTTGCCTGCCGAAGCTGTGTGACTGCATTTCCTCATGGTTGCTGCAAATCTGCACATATAGATTCTGCACCCTTAACACATGCTCACTTATTGTAGTCATTGCTTACACAGAGCAAAACCACATTTTTCAATGCTCCGAAAAAATTCAGTATGTATATCACAAGTGTTGGAAGCTTTGGAATTTGAAAAGTTGGTTTCCGGTCTTACAGACACGCACATGTGTGTTTTTACATATAACACCACTTGTTTACGCACGTACGAATGTTTTGATAAAACGCTGTCAGGAAACAGTTTCTGTGCATGGACAATAATAATGCAATTTTTCCCACCATGCCAGAGCTTTTTCCTAGCCAGAAGCTTCGAGGCGGTTCCCGCAACAACTCAACATGCCTTTTATTATTAACGCACACATAGTAGTATATATTTTCTGCGCACGTCGCATGACAGTCAACACGTCACACAGCAAAGTTGACATCACGTTGTTGGTATGCTGTTATCACGTTGTTGGTATGTTGACATCTCGTTGCTGGCATGTTGATATTACGTTGCTGCTATGTTGCGAAAGCATTGCCGTGATGTTGAAAATGCTATCCTGGACGTTGCCATATCGTCCTGAATGTTAGAAGCAACGTTATCATGCGATCAAAAAAGAAGGCGTTAAGCGCGTTTAGCCAACGTTTCTGACTTACATCTGGGCGCTTTCATTCAACGTTAGGATAACATTTTGCGTTACTTGGGTGAAGAGTGCGAAGCTCCACAAATCTATAAAAGGTATTTGTACTGTTTCAGCTGCTATAGGTATTGTACGTTCTGTCGTGCTGAATTTCGACTCAAGCGATGCGATAAATAGGTAAGAAATCAATTTGTGAGACGTTCTTTATTTTTAACGCATGAAAGATCGAATATATTATTATTTGATGACGTGAACGTGCCACCAATGGTCGGAGTCGTAAATTTTTTGGGCACATTATCTATTGTTTGTCGGCACTCTTTTAAGAGGATTATTTTGACTCGTCCGAGCAGGGAAAGAAGTGCTGGTGCCCCTTGAATATACATTGAGTTTCCTTCCTGGACTGTATTACTTAGGGTTGAATAACCTCGCACTTAGTTTATGTTCTCACAGCGGGTGCCGCGCGTACGTGCGATCGTGCGTAAACACGCATTTTCGACTTCTTCACGATGACGACATTAATTTGTTGCTCACCAACTCTTGTCCATGTCATGCTCAACCTTTGATGAACCTTTATTACTCGCTCGTTTATTGCCCATGGTGAAAACAAAACCAGAACTGAGGTTTCTTGTAAACAGAAAGCGATGCTCAAGTTTGCTGCCAGGACGAATCTTTCTTTAGTTTTTTTGTTTTGTGTAACAGTCGTGATATTCGATCGTATTGCGGTGGCGATAAAGTGGAGGTAGGTACAACGATGGCTACACTAGTGCTGCTTAGATATTGCCTAGTAAAAAGTATCATACGTGACCGCTTATGATTGGTCGTTAATCTAACCCTGTCTGGTGGTCATTTGACCGAGTGCAACAGGGAAATGTTAAAAGTGTGAGGGTCAGGAAGAACCCACCTCTACCACTACTATAGAGCAGGTGGCCCAGAGGAACGCAGGGCATCCAAGGTTAATGCGTTACTTGCCTATGTAGAACTTCTCACGTAAACATAAACAATCTACCATGCAACGGTGAACGCTGCGCGTTTAGTGATGCGTGCCGCCTACTATTCAGGCGGCAGTTTTTTTAAACGCGATAGCGTTAAAGAGCTCATGTCGCAGAAATTCCGCCGTCGGCGGTGGCACTGTTAGATCGTTGCATGGTTGCGAGCGAAAAGTAGTGCGCGAGCGATAAATTGAGAAAGATGCAAATGAAATATCGAGTACAATTTTCGATCCAATTCAGAATCGAACCCGGGCCGTTCGCGGGGCAAGCAAGATTCCTATCACAAAGCTACATTGTTACTTACGGTTGCTTCGAAAAAAAACTGCATAAATGCCATGTAGTGAAATCAGCCTCCCTAACGCATTTAGTTTTTGTCCCGACAAAAAAGAAACCATTCGGCGATTTGTAGGTGCATTTGGGAGGCCGTCAAACTACGTGGAAAAAGACCGGGATAGTGCAGTCATTGCCGCTAAAAACACACAGAAACTTTCAAACAGCTCTAAAGTGTACAACCATGTCCATATAGCAGAAAACATATCATGCCTTTTCAGCGGCGTTGTTAAAGCGAACAACAAACGCTAGGCGATGTGCTGCCATCTGTGAGGCATTGTGAAACCATTTATGCCCTCGTCGTGGCCGCCTGGAACAACGCGCGTGGTGGTAGCGCGCCGATCCAGGCGGCCGTGTTCTTCTACATGTCAAGCCCGTGACATAGATCTTGGAGGCTTCGCGATTGTTCTTTAGTCTAAAAACCTGTATGTAATATTCAAGCGCGCGCTAATACAATTTACTTTGTGCACAAGATTGTGTGTGTGTGTGTGTGTGTGTGTGTGTGTGTTCGTGTGCGCACGTGTGTGTGTGTGTGTGTGTGTGTGCTTGTGTGCGTGTAACAAAACACAATAATAAGTATGCACTTTGCGGTTGAAGGGCGCACTAGGGTCCAGATCTCGCTATCAGGTTCAACTCATAAAGGCGAATTTTAAGGTCTCCCAATTTTTTTCTTGTTTTCGTATAACAACCAAAACTCGCAGAGTCGCCTCCCGTCGATCTTTAGTTGGCTAATATCGCCATAAAAAAGATTTAAAGCTACAGTTCACCCTAAAGTATGCTAAATTGTTCGACAGGACCACTCATTCAATCACCAGCCAGTGCATTTCGTGCCATCGGCACTCTTCAGAAAAGAAGGAAGCTATAGGCGTATCAGCCAGGGAGCAAGGGGGGTGATAGCCCCTCCATTCAAAACATTTGCAAAGGCCGAGCCCCCCCCCCCCCTCCTTTGTCGATAGTGCTCCCTGTGGCTGCACACTGGGGAAACGAAAACGACAAGTTTTCGTTCACCACAGTACTCATATATCATATTACGAAGGAATGAAAATATCACGAAGGATTGCTACTATACAGTGAAATTTTCCCAACATTTTTGTTGTGACGATTTCTTTCAGGGCCCCTCGTAGTGTGGTCCACCTATGAGACGCTTTCGCGCCTCGTTCTCTGGCATTGCAGAGCAGGTTAGCGCTGAACCGAGGCCATATAACACTACATCACTTGTTCATGCTTTTGTTCTGCTCTGACTCAGCGATGCTGTTATGGATGGGAAAAAAGAAACTTTTAAATGCGAAGCATTTCTCAGCGAACTTAAGCGACTTTGACCGTATCTATC